>JAPSGF010000010.1:1984395-2022040 GCA_035772895.1 Perdix hodgsoniae | reverse complement strand
TTCTGAACAGAACTCAAATGCGCGAGGATGAAGGTGTGCTTTGAAGGCTAAACCAGTGATCAGAAAGATGAATAAAACAGAAATCCCGTGAATGGAAAGAGGAAAATGCAGTGGATGCTGTCAAACTCAGAAAGCAATGCTCTCCCTGCAGGCAGAACCATAACTCTCGTTGAGGCAAGAAAACGCACGGACAGCAGCCACAAATTTCACAGAAGGGTATGAAAAAGAAGTATACAAGCAAGACCTATGTCCCTTTCCATTTTCCAGCTAGAAAACAAACAAAACCAATGCCCAACATTTGTGAGACATGAAAGGCAGCATGGATTTGTAGACTGGGGAGATATTACTAAGAAGTTGTGTAAAAGACTTGGAAAGGAAAAGGCAAAATCCGCAGGATGGGAGCAGGTTACAGTGAAGGAAAGAGAAATTTTGGTAACATCACAAGTTAATCTTCTTTAAAGACTTCCACATTCAGCTAAGGTTACGTAACCAGTCAAAAGAGTAGAGTCAAAAGAGGCTTAACATCAGCTGAAAGGACTTCACAACTATGGCAAACATCAGATGGCCTGGGCTGCCCAAGACCACATTCCAGGTCATCATGTTTTGCTGCTGGATACCAGAAAACATTTAAGCTTCATTCTGTCCTCTCCAGCACAGAGCATCACCGACTGCCTGCCCACAGCGCTCCGCATCCCGATACTGGGGCAGCTCTGCAGCAGAACCTGATGCCTTGGCACAGATCTTTTCCAAGTGCTTGGCTACCTGCTGGCAAAAACAGCAACACTGCAAAACAGCATTTCACCAGTAAAGTGGAACTGAAAGCCACCAAAAGGCAAGGAGACACAGCTCACCACGTTTCAAACAGCTGATAATCGAGTTGGCTTCCACCTCCACCCGCTGCTCGGTCACTGTTCCGGGACGCAGAGCTGTGGTTCCTGTAAGGGCCGCTCTGTGAGCCCCCCTGCCTTGCCCCACGGCCTTCCCTTCTTGCAGACTGAAGCCTGGACTCATTCAAGTTCTGCGTGCAAGTTTTCAGATCCAACCAGAGGAATGTGCTGCTGTGTTTGAAGCTCACACGGACCTGCTGGCTGCCCCTCAGGTACCCGTGCTCCTCTCAGGCAGATGAAACACACACAGCCCCACCGTGCACTCCCGGGCTTGTGAAATAAGACTTTAACCATTACAACCTCCTATGCCCCCATTCTTCCCCACTCAATTGTATAAAGTCTCCCCCAAGGGGAAGGATGGAAAGGTCATGGCTGGCAGGTTGCAAACACCAAACATCCTCTTTCTCAGCCCAAAGCCTCCTGCAAACAGGAATCCAGAGCCAGTGAATAAGAAAAGGGGCTGATAACCTCTTTATTATGGCTCACCTGAACCCAGCTGTGAGTACACCCAACCGCACAGAGATCTTTCACTACTGCTACTACATACTAAAAGCAGCTGTTGTAAATCTGGCCTCAAACATAGCTTTTGAGCACTAGCAAAGTAAAAGCACTTGGTTTTGGAGGAGTGGCAAAAGAATGAAGGCTAGACCGTCATCTGAAGTTGGCAACATTAAAATGTAAAGACTACTCGGAACACCAGGATGATTTCTTGCCACAATTCAAACTTTTTCATAATGATTTTCCTTCCTACCTTTCCACCCACTCAGCAAGATTGCTCCTGAAAGTTACTTGCATTTAAACAAATGCTGCATGAACACATTTGCCTAATGGTGACTCAGTTCAATTCCAGTATTCATTTCACTACAATGTACTCAGAGACAAGGGAACAGCTATTTAATAAAAGGTACAGGGTTGAGAGGAAATTACTTAAAGCACAGTTAGCTAAATAAAGAAGTCAGCTTAGTATCCTACACACTTCCAAGTGCTAAGGACTTGAGCTCTCAACCATTGCACCAATTAAACCACGGGGTTAGAGCTACAAACCAGCTTCTAGCTGAAGTTGAAGGCAGCTGCCATTCACACTCAGATCAGTCCCAGCACAAAGAAAGGCTTATTGCTTGCTGAGCACATCACAACTCTGCTTTGGTCCAGAGATGTTGCTGGTAGCAATCCTGTTTCTACAATGAAGCTCTTAAGTTTAAAAGCAGCAGCAATGGACAGTGCAAAAAAACCCCATAAAACAACGCTGTGCAAACAAGTCAGAGCAGTCTTTACTCCGCCGTCTGACGGCACAACTTGTTTGCCACACATTGAAAATTTCCCTGACCTACTTCTGGAACTCTGGAGACTTCTCCAAGATAAGAACGAGAGCTGTTGATCTGCTTTGTGGCACAAATTCAGAAAATACCTGTCCAAACTGATTCTGCAAGCGGATTCGCCTTTTCTCAAACTGAACCAAGCAGGCTTGACACAGATTTTGGGCACTTCTGATTGGCAAGGGATACAGAAATGCACCAGTCTGCAAACACTTGCCAGGCTGGTAATCTGTTCACCAAGTGGAAGCAGTTCACTCCAACCCTTTTTCCTCTCATTAAGCCCAGATTCTGAAGAAAGCTCCGTATTCAGCTGGAGTTCCTATTTTCATGCAGAGTAGGACGAGATCAGCCATCCCATCTCTCAAAGCAACACCACAACTCTTGCTTTAGGACAAGCCACATACACTTCCTTGTTGCATTTTCCAACGTGCACCCTATGCACACCCTCAGTACTTTTGGTACATCTCCTGATCTGAAGAATGTTTTCCAGACAAGATCTACTTTTTTTTTTTCTACATGACTTCAAAGACTAAAATCCTCCAAGGCTCTCAAATGACACATTATAAACAGATGGATATATGAAGTCACCAGCTTCCAGGCTCATACTGTGCAAAATCTAGAGCCTTCAGCAAATGGCCCAAGAATAACTTCCTTTTCCAAAGCCACCTTATCACTCGCTTAGAATCATAGAATGGCCAGGGTTGGAAGGGACACTGAAGACCCAGCCCCACAGCCATGGGCACAGTTGAACTACTCTATTCCTGGTAGAGTCTCTGTGCTACTGACAAGAGGGAAAAAATTATATAAAAAACCAACCAAACAAAAAGATGGTAATTTGCCCATTCCTAAGGGTAAAATTAACAGACGACCTAATATCCCACATTGGCTTGACCTAAAGGAGGATCCTGCTGTGGTGCTTGGCTGTTGGCACAAGCAAGTAGGAAAGGAAGGTGCAGAAGGTGAACTACAGAATCACAGCATCATAGAATGGCCTGGGTAGGAAGGAACCTCAAGGATCATGTAGTTCCGACCCCCCTGCTGCAGGCAGGGCTGCCAGCCACTAGATCAAATACTAGCTCAGGCTGCCCATGCCCATCCACTCTGGCCTTAATGCTCAGTCTTCATTCCTGACAGTCATGAAAAATAGGCCCTCCTTTTTGTTCGTCTGCTTCCTCCCCTCCAGAGCTTTCTGGTTTTCCCGCACCTGCAAGAAGATACTGATTCCCTCAGCAAGGTTCCTACCATGGGAATACATTTCAAGTACCCAGCTGCATCCAAAATCCCATCACAGAAGAAACTGGCATCCCCAAAGAGCATTAGAGTAACCTGGTTTAGCATCATCAGCACTGTAAAAAAAAAAACCAGTAGAAAAAAATGGAAAAGGTGTGTAAAAATTCTCAGCTGCAGTTTAAAGCTGGTAGCAGCATCAAAACTGGTAACTGCATGTTGTGCCCTATGTCCCACACCTGGCAAGTTCTGTCCAAGCTGGAAAGTTGCAGATGCCTTTTAAACAGCACAAGTCACTTCTGTTCAATCATTTGGCCAAATGACTTAATATTCAGCTTACGCATCTTCGTTCAGAACTTCATAGACCAGAAAGAAAAGACGATGTGTATAAATAGTATTTAAGTCTAAATTGTTGGGAAAGGACAAGGAGAGATAACTGCAGATCGCTGTCTCCATTCCTTACTCTCGAATGCACAGGACTGTCATCTGACACACTACAGTTCTGGTCTTCATAAAGGGATGAACACAAACGAACTCTCAACGCCCGAGAAATGAACTCACTTGAAGTCTTATCCATGGAGTTTTCCCCTTGAAGATCTTTGCAAAAAAATATTGATCACAACATCCTCAAACAAATCTGCTGGCAAGTTACTTGGTGTAAGCAAGACTTGGGCTGGTTGTTGATCATTTCACCACAAGCAGCCCTGGCATCCCCTACATTCAGTCAGTCCAAACTTTGTTCTCAGAAGCTTTCATATGCCATTATAAGCCTTCAACATGAAAGGCAGGAATGTTATGCTGGAAAAAGAAGCAATTTAGTTATTCTACATGCAGTCTTGAAACAAGAAATAGACCATTTTCAGAGAAGTGGTTTGTGTGATGCAAGCTGAGTGCATCAGCTCCCCCTCCCCACTCAAGCTGAAGCTATGCAGCATCCACACATGCATATTCATACAGAAGTGCTACAAACCAGGATCTGCCAGAAAGTGAGTTAATGTACTTCATCAAGAGTTGCACAATGCTAGACCTGTTGAATTATTAGAAAAAATATCAAGAAAAAAATCCTCATATGAAACTTGAGGGTCATTTTGTTGTTACTTCAGCTGGGAAGAGGGAGAAAAGAGCAAAGACAAGCCCCCAGCTACCTTCTGAGGCTGGCTGCAGGAATCAGACATGCAGCCCTCTGCACAAAGGCCTGACAGACTGCCAGATCCCCGCTTGTAAGCAACAAGCACCTCTGAACAGTGCAGGTGTTCAGCCCACACACAGCTGCACGCTGCAGCCCTACCAGGAATCCTGCACACACACTGCTTCAGAGAGCTGCACCTTGAGATTACAGTAGCTTGCCCCAGCCTTTGTACGGTTCTCAAAGGCCAGCAAAAACCCAACGTCTGAGATACTGTGCTTGCAAAAACAGATCGGGCAAGATCAGGTTCCAGGAAACAGATAATTATGAGGATGCTATAGAGGAAATGAGAAAAAAATTGGCAGTGGTGAAAGGTCTACAGCAGAGCCAGGGCAGATGAGAACTCAGCAGACATTCTCTCCTCTGATATCTAAGCACCACGTATACCCGTTTTTTTTTCCAGGTTACCTAAGAGCAAAATGAAAGCTCCAGGTACATCTACACCACTTGCCTTCAGGTAAGTTTTGAAGAAGAAAGGATTAAGCCTACCAAGGCCACTACTAGACACTGACTTGCATCTTCAAGAAATAGCCCACATCAGGCAAATTTAGGTGCTCTGATGGTGAATAGCAGCTGATGGGTATAACTGTAATTCACACTTACTGATACCAGCAAGTCCTCGATGAGACCACTCAGCAGCTTCAGCTCTGGAGCAATCTGGGATCAGACTGACAGCAGAACTTAACACAGATGCACCTTGATAGCCTGTGACTGTTTCATCTGCCTGGCAAGGAGAAGCAGCTTGGAGGATGAACTGCAGACATGCTGGGGAAGCTTGAGAAGCCTGGTGATTTGGCAGCTAGATGAAAAAAAAAAGAAACAACAAAAACAGCCCTCCTTTGCACCACCCAAACCATTAAATGCTTTTTTCTGCTCTCAGAGAAAAAAAAAATGGAAGTGTTAAGCTCAGAGCCAACACAGTTTTCATGGGAAGTGCCTCTTAGCAGAAGGAAAGTCCTCATGAACTTGAACAGAGAGGATCATGGAATAGCAACAAACCCTTAATAACAAGGGGCAAGTAGGAGTCATGCTAACTAAACACAGCTCGAGCTGAAAGACAACCCTGACTAATTCAGAGAGTGCTGAGAAGCTCATTCTGACCTGGCCATGCACCAGACTTAAGGCTAGCACTCATCAGGTACATGCATCTTCTCTAGAAGAACAAATTCAAACACCACTCAGTATATAAGCATTATTAAGAAGCTAAGAGGTGGAATACAGCTATAGGCTATTCCCGGACGTGAGAGAAAGGTCTCCCACCTCCAGAGGCCTCTGGCTGCCCCAAAGAAGCTGGTTGCCTTTCCTCTGACCCACCGAAATTCACCGTGCCTCAGAAAGATGAGTACAAATGAGCAGAACAGTCTTCACTTGGTTGTCTTGGATTAGAAGGATACAAACCTCTGCCAAGGCTCACATCTCTCAAAAAGAGTTTCAGGTGCTGCTAGTCAGACTGAGGATCTCAGCCTCTGCAATCAAGCAAAGCAGAGACCTGGGAAACTGCTTGCCAGCAGTCTGAAGAAGCATCATCCCCCAGTAGTATCCATCAGTGCATGAATAGTACCATGTCCAGAACACAGCTGCAAACATCAGCAGGCTTCCAGCTGGGAAAAACATCCATGATATTGCACCTGGTAGCTCCACAGACATGGGAAGCCAGTCTGCAACTGAAACCTAAATATATATGGGTGTAACGGTGCGCCATTAAAAAGCAGCACTCTCACCAATGATCTGGATGAGGATCTCTCCACCATGACGCAAAGCAGCAAAACCTTCCAGAAGAAATCACCTCCATGCACCAGGCATGAAGTCAGCAAGGTACATCAAAAGGAGGCCCCTTCAGAAGGAACTTCATGCTAATGTCCAACTGATGATTTAGGTGCTGAGATAACACACACCAATAAGCCAGGCAGATTAATCCCTGCCTAGATGTGCTCTACAGGGATGAATATCAGAAATCAGTCCAAATAAACGTGGCTGTAAGAGGGACTGTGTGCCTTCACTGCTGCTGTGGGGCACTGTTTGGCCAAGGAATGTCAGAGCTGCTCCTCAGCACCGTGCAGCCCACGTGCTGAGGGGACACTGCCTGCCTGTCACCTGAAATGCCTCATAAGAGCTGGTAACAGAAAGGCAGCAACACAGGGAAGGAAGGGATGCTTAGCTCTTAAGAAATGCAAGAGTGATGCCAATAGGGGACACAAATAGTGCAGTAAAAGGGAACATAAGATAACTCAATATTGAGTGATTTAGCACGGATCACCTTTTCATTTTCAAGCACAATCTCCACCCTCTCCTCCCTTGCAGCCACTGCCTTTTCCAGCAGTCGCAGGGCTGTGCTGCTGCTTTGTATCATTCGATCAGGCATCTGGCAGGAACGCAACCAGCATTTTCTACATATCTGGTTTGCAGCTAAGCTGCTTTTCAAGAAGGAAACCACGTACCTGAGAGCAGGCAGAGGGAAAGCTCCCTTGGCCTGTAGCACACTGCTGGAGGCAAACAGGGGACAAAGCCCCATGCGAAGGTTGGAGAGCACCAGGCTACTTGGGAGGAAAAGCAGCAGTGCTCCCAGTTATGGAGCTGCTCACTTTGGGCTGAGGAATATGTTTCAAGAGCATAAGCAAACAGATCTGAGAGCTGCATTCAGGCAGAGGCAGCAGCTCCTACACCTCATCCTCCCCTACTTTTCCCCTCCATCTTCGTAGGGTCACATGCAGCTCACTTTGGTCAAAAAGAGATTTTGTAGAACTAAGCAAGCAAGCAAAACTGTCGAGTAAAAGCATCTGTGGTGCCTTCCTCAGGCCTTGCAAACCCTAGGAACAGTTTGTAAGACAGAGCTCCATACAGAAGGCACTGCTGCAGCAGGCTTCATGCTCCAAGTCTAACAATTTGTCCTCCCTTATCATTCTGGAATTACAAAAACCTCCATGAAGTCTTCACTACAGCTGTGCTACAGTCTCAGAACAAGCTCTCAAAAAACCCAAGCACACCCATCCAACAGAGCAGCATCCCTGTGGCCCATCAAAAACAAACTCCTCCTTTCTCACTGAAATTTGACTTCCTTTTTTTCCAGGCTCCCAACTGTGTATGCTTATGAAGCAGTTTAGCTGTCAGAAGAGATTGATTTTGACAGTCTATGCGATTGAGAAGTTGCCAAGAACGACACGCAGACAAAGCAAAATACCTGCTGGAGACGTGCAGCCCCTTGCAGGGGGGCTGAGAGATGCCTGGCAGCTCTGTGACAGCTCTGAGGAACAGCCCAGCCTCCTGTTTCACACAAAGCAAAGGTCGCTCCTGCAGCATGGCTCTGAGCTGCCTCCTCCCAGTGCAAGGTACAGGCTTGGTTACTGGTTTCCTTCTGTGCCTGCCAGTGATGAGATGAGCTGCACCTACATGAGCTCTGTGACACCCTGCGCTTCCTCAGCAGAGCAATCAGACTCAAGATACACAGTCAGGCTGGTGCATATGTTCCCAGAGTAGTGTCAGTATTTTGTTACTCCTCAGGAGGGCTAGGAAGCAGCCAGGACCATAGGGAACACCTGCTGATGGAGGGCAGAAAGTTTTCAGGTGCTGGAAGAGTGCTTTGGCTCTTCAGGATGCATCAGCAATCCCCAAACCACACCTGACACTCTTCCACCTGTGCCACTTCTCCAGGGTATCACTCACAGATCTCTGTGCGCTGTGAGAGGCCAGGTAACATTGGGGAGGCACACTGCAGGCTGGCAGGCCTGCTGTCAAGCTGCTCACACAGTGTCTGGGTGGTATGGAGAAAGTACAGTGTAGCAGCAAGTAATCTCCAGTTTCTCACAAAGAGCCTTGAGATAAGCTCTGCTGGTTGTTTTTTCTTTCAGCTGTACCCATCTGGCTGACACTGCTTGCATTCACACACTATCAAACTCCTTGAGTTTCCTCCTTTTCTTAAGTACACAGTAATTGGATGAATTTAGATTTGCAGAGCAGCCCAGCTATGAGACACTCTACCTTCCTGAATGTGGGTTCACAAAGAAGAGTTGCCAGATATCACACTGCCCTGCTGATAAAATGGGAAGTGCCCGTTGGAAGTTAATTTCCAAGAGATGCAGCACAAGGTGCTAAGAGTGAGCAAAGACAGCTGGCAGAACCCCCGCACAGCAAGGCAAAGCATCCCTGCCACGCACACACCCATGCTGAGAGGCACAGGGAGGGAATGGCACTGCTACCCACACCCCAGCACCATGCATTGCTTGTTTCCAGGATCAATAAACAGTTTTAACAGCACAAGAAACCTCAGCTACTTTAACACATGGGCCCGAGTGGTTCAGCTACTTCTACCAGGAGTTACACTCCCTTGGGCCAGAGGGGATCACCACAGAGGTTACGGGATGCGGCAAACAAGCCTTACTGCCGGTACCGCCCATTCCCTCTGTCCCACAGGAGCACTCCCACACCTTACATCAGAACTGACAGGACTGGATGCCCACCTACAGCACGCTGGGTTTCGAGCAACACTGTGAGCAGCAGAACAAGCAAGACTGATACAAGCTTTCAGATCTTCAGGCATTTGATGTAGCAACATCAGCTTAAAGAAGCAGCATGCAGGTGAGCAGGGGGCAGGAGCAGAAGAGATTTCTCAGTTTTGGAGAGGTGATTTACAAGCCATCTTCTAGCCCATTTCTTTCCCTGATGCTAAGGACTTTGCACAGCTTGCAGTCTGGCTCCTCTGTCTGCTGTAAACCTGACACATGCCCATGTAAAGCAAATATTATGGTACAACAAACAAATCTTCTATCCGCTTATGGTCCGGCAATCCTTCGGAAGGAAAGGCAAGGCACACACCTATAAATGCCACCTAGTGTGAATAAGAGCAAAGTCAAGGCTTGCTGTCAGCAGAAGGAAACATTTTGCTAAAGCAGTCAGATTTGTGTGTTGGCCTTAGATGTGTCAGTATTCCTGTTCTGCAAGCTTCTCAACCCATTCATGCACTGACATCTTTGTTAAATGGGATTGAAAAATCCTTCAATTTCTGCAGCTGTTCTGACAAAGCCAAAAAGAGAGATCCACATGTTCCCTCACCCAAGGAAATAACAAAGCATGAGCCCAATTATGTGGTGAAACACAAAGGAGAGGAGTTGTCCACAGCCACAATAAAAGCTTCACAACCCAGGCCTTAGCAGATACTGTGTTCTCCAAGGACTGACAGCACACTTCCTAAGCTGCTCTTTCCAGTCATTCAGTCCCTCTGTTACGGGATCAGCATGCGTAGGGCATGGAGCAAGCTGCTGATGGATGTTCCCTGCCTTATTCGTCTGGAGTCCCAAGGTGAAAGCCAGGGGAATAAGCCACTTATTTTAAGGCAAGAGGCCATCAAACAGCACAATTTGAGGACTGACACTGCATGAACAGAATGCTTGAGCAGCCAACTCCGGAGCCATTCCTTAGGACCAGGACTGCCAAGGAATGAACAAACAGGGCTGAATCTTCAAGGAAAGCTGAGAAGTATTTTGATGGTCAAATTGAAGCGGTACAGTCTTGTGCTAAGAGAGGTTGTACAGTACTTTGATATCCAAACTGGATTACAAGGAAATTTCAAGCACAGTAAGAAGAGCTCCATGATTCTGTATTTCCCATCCTGGGATGGCTTAAAAAATTAGCAACACTGTCAAGAGAAACCTAAAGATTTCTCAAGAACCGAAACAAGTCCCTGTGATAAGATTAGGGCATGAGTTTGGTATAAAGAGATGCAACCCTACAGCTTCCCCTGGATTAGAGATGCAGAGAAAACAAAGCCAACGCCCAAAGTAATAAACAACACACGAACAACAAGCAGAAGTCACCTATTTCTGAGGTACCTGGAGAAAATATGAAGCACACCTGAACTTCAGACTGACTTTTAAACAGGAAACTAGAGTAGATGAACACATTCCCCTTCCCATGTCACCCACCGACAGCATTAGCCTCAAGGAATTCCTGCCAGTTTGATATTTTGCTGCTCCAAGTCCCAGAACAGCCTTGTGATAACCTGCAGCTTTCCATGCTGCTATGGATAGCAAAGCAAAAGGGCTCTTGAAAGCTTCCTATTCCGCCCTTTCAAACTTCACTCTTAAGTCTAGATGGGTGTACTTTTAGAATTAAGAAGAGACGCAAAACGTGCTTGTGGAGATTTGTAACCACAGAAACACATCCTGATGAGCATGTGTTGCTTTGCCTTTGACTAGTTGCAGATAGAAGCTTTCTTCACGTGGACCTTTAGCATTCATTTCACAAGCATCAATCTCATGGAGCACAGACAACACCTTATTCCACCTTATTTTAGTATCATAGACTAAGACAGACTTATCTTCCCTTCCCAAAGTAAAGTGCAGTGAAGTGACTCTTTAGGCTGCCAAAAAAAAATAAATAAGGTAAAATAGTAAAGTTGGGAACATTAAGCTACTTAATGCTTGAGAACAACTCCTAAGGCCATCACTCTAAGTGTTTCAGTATCTGGAGGCCAAAGTCTTCCAACGGGAGCCCAAGGCTTTCTTGGACAAACTGATGGAGCTATGAATAACAAGAGGCTAAAACAAGAAGTGGTTTGTTTTTTTACCTTTGTCTCATGCACACCTACCACCTAGCCAACAAGGAAAGTCAAAGTGCTTGGGCTATCAAGGGTCTCTGTCCTCTGAATGGCACAAAGCTCTCATCCAAACTCTTTCTCACCACCAAACCTTCAGGGAAATAAACGGTTGCGCCTCTAAGGCTGAAAAGCTTGCCTCCCACAACCACAGATCACCATAATACAAAGCATCATCTTTAAACTGTATTTCCAAGATGAATTACTTCATTACAGTGTCTGCTCCATTCCACGCAAACATTATAACTTTGAGAAAGCTAAACAAACAAGTCCAATTCTTCAGCTTGCAAAGCATTTCTTCTGCACGGGAAGAAGTAAAACTACAACATATTTCTGAGGAGAAGCAGCATCTCCCGATAGCGCCTGAACGACATGCCCAATATTTGGCTGTACATCACTCACGTGTCAGAAGTCAACTTCTGTGCTTTGAATCCTGGAAATGATTTCATATTCAGCTAGAAATATCCCTATGAATCATTCACTGTATATGAAAGAAAAGTCAAGTCTTTGCCAGCAATCAGAGCATGAGAAAACAGACCAAGGGTCCACCTGGTGCCACCTTAGGTGGACAGCAGCACGTCTGACCAAGGCTGCAGGAGCATGGAAAAACACAGCAATACTCTGTGTATCGGAGCTAAAGACTTGAAGACTGCTGCACGACCCAAAGCAATAGTATTACAGCAAGGTTGGACCTATTCTCTCCCTCTGAGTAAACCTGTCCCACTTCTTTCTGGATTTATGTAGCTTTTTGGGACCAGCAGCTCTCAGTGTCACGCTCTACAGCTTAGGTCAAGCAAGATATCCATCACTTCTCTTTCCCAAAGCAGAGAAAGCCTACCTATATTCAGATCCCTTCAGGGATGGATCACTGTCTGACTGTGCCTAAGGAGCCCTGTTCAGATGTCAAACATCACAAGCTACAGAAGCTTCCCAACCTGCACTTATAACAGTGATGAACTACAAGGCTGCAAGCTGCTGCTGGATGAAAAGCAGGCAACAGCAACTGTGTTTACCTTTAGAAATTGCTTACCATTTCTAGGAAGAAAGTAGGACAGTCCCTATCTGTCTCATCCCCTGCAGTTCTTCCACAGCACACATGTTCAGATACAGCATCTCTGCTGCATCTGTTGTCCTCACAACTCAGGACCTATGTGCCAAAGGGTGCCAGTCCTAGGAGCAGCTAGCAAATCCATGCTCTTTAGTGGGACTGTTCACCACTGACTGCAGGGACCCGACTTGACTGCTGCAAGGGTTCCCCTGGTTTCTCTCAAAATGGTACTGAATATAGGTGACATGATGCCTGCATCTCTTCTGACCTCCCTTACACTCTTGAATGTTGAGAAAGCAATAGGATTAGAACTTTACAGCCTCTGAAGGGAATCATTTCCTGGATTACTGTGGTAGCTGCATGTTAATGCTAGGTTTCGGGTTGTTTTTAGGAAAAGATCAGTTACTGCATGACAATTTTTTCAATTCAAGTGTTTGTAAGAAAGCAGCTTATACCTAATCCATCTGGTGAGCAGATACATATTGTATCAGTTAATTAGCTTCACTTTTCCTGGTGGTTTCTCCCCCTCCCCAACATAAGCAAAATCAGCAAGACCAAGTATCCCTGCACCATCTGAAAACAGCTTTCACAGATCTATTTATGCCAGCACAACTACAGAGTTTGGGTGCGAGTCAAAGCTCCATATGCACTGTTTCTGGTTTTGTTCTTATAGTAGCTCAGATACACGGTGACATGCTTAATATTCAGCAAGCTGCGAGTGCTGAGATACAGTGAGAAGGTTCAAGGTGATGAGAAAAACTTCTGAAGCCTTCCAAGTGAAATAATTAAGCATTTACCTCCAGGTTTCTCACAACCTGAGGGAAGTGCACAAACCACTCTCAGACAGCCACCAGTTTATCTCCATAACATTTACTGTCTCATGCTGTTCCTAGTGGCTAACTGTAGGTGAACCCGCAAGCAGCTCCCCAAAACCTCTTCAGTCTGAAATGCTGCTCCAAATCACAGCATCTCCAGAATGCTCCACTCCATCCCCAAACATGCAGCAGCCCACAGTCAGCCCAAAGTGCAACAACCTTAGCAATTTAGCAGCAAAGGGAAAAGCTGAAATTAAGCAGAAGGCAGCAAGTCCAGCCCTAACCAGCCACAGGTTGGGGTCAGGACCCTTAAATTAGAAGCTGAGCTACAACACCCTGCCCACGAGCAGGACAGACTGACAGCTTCCCAAGCAATGGGAAGCACCAAGGGCCAACGTTCCCAAAGTTTGGCAGTGGCTTTCCATCAGGTTCCTGGCTGAACCCCACTGAGAGGATAAAAGCAAACAAACAAACAAAAAAGGAGAGTTGCAGGGGGATGCTATCATCCTTTCCAGCAAGCTGTCAGACTGCTTTTCCACTAAATGAATGGTTGGGAAGCTTGCAGACAATTGGACATTATGATTCTTCGAAAAACTCAAAATAAATGCATGTTCTCGAGGAGGTTTGCTTCCCCTGTTTGGTAATTTTCAGTAGCTCTCTTTGTATCCTGTATAATAGCAGCATGCCAAGAACATAAAGGCTTTCATTTGCGTTAACTGCAGCAGCAATAGCTCTTGCTAAAACTGCAGCCACATCTCCCACCCTCACGTTTTTGAAACACCGGGATGTAGCACAGCCTCCCTCCCCTTCCCACCAGGATAGGAAATGCTCAACTTCAATTATTTAGTTGATATTTCAATTCAACATAGTTTTTCAATTATGAAAGCTTCAGTTAGTAACCAAAATAATTCAATAACACTTCAAAAAGGAGCTATCTAGGATAGAGCTAAAGGAGAAACAAATGCAGCTCATTGTGCCAAGATGACAACAGCAGGTGACCGCAGTAAAACCCAGCAAGGAGCCCAAGAGCACGTCACTCACAAGCTCACTCCAGCAAAGCCTTACCATATCATCATGCATTAGCTTTGAAAATGACTGAAAACACAAACCTGATGCAAGGAACACAGGAGCTGTGCTGCAAGAGCCAGCCTCATCTCCTACTAGAAGAAATGGAGATTCAAGTCACCTCCTCCTGAAGTTGTGTGTTAATTCCGTGGGGGGCATCCAGGATTTCAGAACAAGCACCAAAACAAAGGCTGGAATTCCTAAATGAATGAGCGGAGCACCTGCACTGTGCCCTGAGGAACCACTGGGACTAAATCACTCTCATTTCCAGCAGAAGCATCTCTAACTCAGCTGACACCAGGTGAACACCTGCCGGGATGGGGCAGCGTAGCCCTGGGCAGCACTGCCAGGGCCTCACCACCCTCTTAATGAAGGATTTCTTCCTTACACCTAATCTAAGCACACCCTTTTTAAAATCAAGCCATCACCCCCTGTCCTACCTTTATCACCCATAAAATACTGGGACATTCTCTTCATCCACCAAAGAAAGCGAGGCAGGATTTAGTTTCCCATACAGATGGATCTGCCTCCTGCTGGGTTGACCACAGGTACGTACAAAGTCCAGCTGACAACTAACATTCATAGCAGGATCAGCACAGCAGCAGATTGACCAGACTCAGCCCACACGGTGCTGATTGCCCAAGTGATGTTAATCTTCATTAGATAGCTTGATTCCCCCTCCCCCAGCCTTAAAACAGCACATTTATGGAAGCATTAACAACGACGGAAAGGGCCTCGCAGCATAGCACAAAAAATAAGGATCCATCCTTGCTCAAATGAAATGGCAAGGCTCGCAGGGTTCTTAGTGCGTAAATGGAAACCATGCTGACATACAATTGTTCCACCCCCACGTTCGCCTTCACACATTTCTTACAGGTCAATTTTAAAGAATTAAGTCTTGTTCAGCTAAACATCTGGTGGCTGTTGCTACAGGAAACAGACTATCTGCAACACTTGAGCAAAAATAATGAGTTACGTAAAACCCAGACTGCACAAGCAAGAGCAAGTGTTTTGCCAGCTTATGAATTTCAAATGTTACACAAAACGGCGCTTAATTTCTGGGTTAGAATACAATGAAGTTAGCCGGTATGCATCACAGCATAAAAATTCAAAAGCAACAAACACTGAAGTTTTTACTAAGTTGATGGAAATACAATCGTGATGTAATTAATCTTCTAGTTAGCAGCTGTCCCAAAGACGTTCTATAAACAGCTCTGCTAGGAACAGGTGAACAGTGGTTTAAGAGAGAACCGGTTCAGCTCCAGGCCTTTCAAAACTCAGATTATGTCTGATTAAGTCTCTGATCAACTCAGTAGATCCCCGAAGAGTTTAAAAAAAAGATAATTTTGGTCATTAAAAATTTAAGATAGGCCGCCTCCATACGTAGCAGAATGCTTTACCTGCACCACACCAAGCATCCTTTTGGTCCTCCAGGTTTATCAGATCCTGCACCCAGCATCCAACAGATCAACTGCACACTGCTCAACTGCTGGCTCACAGCTGAGAAGGAACCATAATGGCAGCACTATCCGAGTGCCCAAGACCAACCTGAAGCCTTCTACAATTCCAGACCTTTGGTACAGACCTCACAGATCACGAAGTCCCACAGCAGGAGATGCAGCATTCCTGAGAACATCTCGAGCAGCGTAACTCTAATATACTGGAATTGCACTTCACACGATGTACCTTTCTACAAATAGATACTGCTGTTCTTTGAGGAAAGTTGCAGCACTTAAATAATCCAGAAGCTTGATGGATGACTAATACAACTAGAAAGCTTCTTGTACAGAAGGATATTTTAGCTACCACATATCATCAGGACCACTCCACGTGCAGCCACAGACTAGCAGAGGCACCCACAACTTTCACTGCCATCACCCAATCTTGACATGGAGGGTAAGATTTTGGATTCAGATGGATTTTTGCACGGAGATGTGTGCTGTGCAATCCACGCCAAACGCTCAGACAGCACAGCATGTCCAGCACTGCTCCATCACATACCACCACGTGCTGGATCTACTGCTATGTAGAAAAGCACTCACTGAGTAGAGCAGAGATTAAACATTAACAACCCTTTAATCCAGGAACTTCGCCATTAAATCAGTTTCTGCTGCTCTTATTCATCCACACCATCCAGGAAAGATGTGCTTCTGACGTCAGATTTCCCCAGTGGGACATGGCAAGTTTGCTGAGCACAGTGCGGGAAAGCACAGCAGATTCAGTGGCTGCCCTCTTGTATGGACTTGTAAGCCTGTTTTCATAGCATAGATGAGCAAGCAGAAGAGCCTGGCACAGGTTTCACGGTTACTGGGAAGAAGATGGGGTGCTTCAGGATCTTGAAACAGAGATCTTACAGATGAAGACACAAGTGTGGTGCTGGCTTGCAGAGGAGCATAGGGGAATGGAGTCGTGAAATAGGAAAGCCAGAGCTGGTTTAAATATTGAAGTACACAAAAAGATAAGACAGGATGAAGGAAAGGGACATAATTGTAGGCAGCTTGGGAGCACGATCGTGACTGAGGCAAGAAGTACTTCTCAATGTCTTGGAATTGATGAGGCATCAGATGGAGATGGGGGGGTTGGAGCTTATGATCCTTGAGGTCCCTTCTAACCCAAGCCATTCTGTGATTCTACGATAAGGAATTTCAGTAATGCAACATCAACAATTAAAAAAACATGCACTTGGATCACCTTGTGATTTAGCATTCCCATTGCCTAGCAGTCCGTGCTAGAAATCTACATGTTTGTGCCAGTGGTGAAGCAGAAAGCAAGTAAGGGAGGAAAATGTTAAACACTGTGAGCTGGGCAGAAGCTTCTCTCAAGTGGAAAAGCACACATGATCCCAAACCCACGGAAACAGTTTCATCTGATAGAAACCTTCCAAGATCCCAGACTTCATACAGGCGGAGAAGAAGAAAATCAAGGCAGTGACTTGGCAGCAACATTCCACAACACAACAACAATAAAGCAGGCTGCTTCAGACTGCAGGGGCTTATCTTTAAGACAAAACAATACAAAAAAAGTGAAGCAGAGTTAGATGCCCGCAGTCTCTGCTGCATTCATATTAAGATGTTAAAAGCATCAGCCTGAACTGCTCCAACTAAACACTTTTCACACTATTAACAGCATTCTCACTACTGGCACAAAAAAGAAATTACTTTCAAGGAGCAAAACTGCAAAATTACTGGACATACCATATCAAGCAAAATTGAAAACCAATTTCTCCTGCAGTCTGGAAGCTACCAAAAGTATCAAACTGCCATCCTTCCATTTCTCTCCTCCATTCTCCCACTGAAATTACCAAAAGCCAAAGGTTTATAAGGCTGCATACAAAATTTAAAACACAAATTACAATTTAGAGCATTTGTTTTCTGAAGTCATTCTGTTCAGAAGTAGAAACAGCACTCCAAAAGGATGAGACAATTAGAACCCTGAAGAAGCAAATCTTGTACTACCCCTGCAGCACTCCTCACCAGCACCCCCAGGAAATGTGTGCCAAGCAGAGAGACCTGCACTGCTGTCTCCAAGTCATCACCTTCATCCACCTAATGCACTTGCCTTTTTGTTTGATTCATTTTCATCACGAATGCCTGGTTAATGAAATTGAGGCATCTGTCCATGCCAAAGCCAAACACACACCTTTGCTCTCCCTTCTCTCTTCAGGAGAGGAAAATTCACAACACCTTCAGTTTTGAGTTTTCTGCTTGTCCCAGAGGCGAGCACTAACAGAACAGGCAACCCAGTCCATATTCTACTTGTCATACTGGAACAAACGCTCATCTACAGAGCATATCAGCCTGGTACCTCATTACCAAAGTTAAAGCACATTTTGAGAAGCTTCACCTCCTCACAAAAGCTCTGAGATTTGTCCTGCCCAGTTTCCTTGCTGAAGACACTCATACTTGGCAGGCAGCACGGCATCACCCAGTTTTTCAGCTCAACACTCAAGCTTCTAAAAATGACGGTAGGGAAAGTAGATCAGAGATGCAAGCTCACAGATACTTCAGGTAAAAAAAAAGAAATGCTGGCAAAACTGAGAGAATACATTAAAACAGAAACAAGAATAGAACAACTTGCATTTGGTCTCCCGGCATCTCCATAGACTCACAAGATACTTTTTAGGAGCAAAGATAAGGATAGCATGCTAGTGCCCCCCAGAATACAAAGCCCCATGGTACTCACCACACGTTTTGTGACTCACTTTTTGTGTTTGTTATCTGAAATCACAGGGTAGTGAGTGCTGGGGCATAGGAGCAGCACAGCAGCTAGCCAGTCATATCTGTAGCGAAACTGGAAGGCAAGAGAAAGTTGAAATGTAAAACTAAATGTAACAGCTAAAACTAGAACACCAACTTCCAAGCATACTGGCAGACAAAATTGAGCCAACATCACTTGTAAAAAAATTCTAGTATTTCTACTTACTCCCTGACTCAACAAACAAATAGCTTTCTGTGCTATGTATGTACTTTAGCAACAGGGTTTTCTTCAACTACAGATGTTTTTTGTCTCTCTGGGAAACAGCATTTCCCCACCTTGGAAAACAGGTTCCCAAATCACGAGGCAGCATCCCTGGGATGGCTGCGTGCCCCGCCACGCTCCAGGTGCTATGGTCAGAAGGAAGCACATGGGGGTTTTTTTTGTTTGTGCCCTTTTCCTCAAGTAACACCCTTCAGAGCACACAGCCTCTGTGACAGGGATGTGAAGGATGAACTAAAATGAAACTGTTTCACAGTATTTCTGGAAAGCTCTGCTCTGAATGAGCAGATACAGGCTGTTCTGTCCTGCACACAGAGCAGAGGCACCTAGCTTCTTTAGCAGAAAAGGCATGGACCGTTCCCACAAAAGCCATAAAAAAACCCCAAACTTCTAGTTGTAAAAAAACCAAACAAACTGACAGCCACGTACAAGAGGGGCTCCCAGATGTGCTGCTTTGCAATGGGCTGTGAGCAACCAGCTCCCAAATGCACAGGGATGTGCAGAGCTTGCACTTCTGTGTTTTCACAACTACTGAAGCAGGGGTAGAAGATTAAGGGCCAATACTGCCCTCTCAAACTGCTTGTTCTGTAACTTTTGCTGTCTCCAGCGTGAAGAACAAATACACCAAGGTCATCACTGAGCGTCCAAGAGGCACTGCTTGACTCGAGCACACAGGATTTCACTCTACCTCAGCCTGTACTCTTATAAACTCCTCGTCAGTCCAGCCCAAGTCACACACACGTTCTTCCAGTGTCATTCTTCAATTCTATACAAGCATCGATGAGCATTGCTCAATGGCATTGCATGAGACCTCAAAAGTTTCACAGCAGGCACCATTATTAATCCTCACCTACAATTACCTGTACCAATTGTGAATGAAGCCAGGCACCTGCTCTACAGCTTCAGCACTCAGCCATTCCATTCTTCTAATATGAAAAGGCATTGGGTTGAGCATGCCTTCTAATATTATGCTTATTAGGAAGCACTTAAGGCAAACTTCAGTACTACCCTGTGCTCAAGTTTTAAGTGTTTTGACCAGGTCAAACACTACAGCAAGGAAGAACTGGCCAAACTTGTCCCAGCCCAAGCCCTACAAGAACTAGAAAATTGTCAAGTTCTCTGTGCGCAGCGAGAAGGGATTACAGCTTCATTGGGTTACCTGGGCAAAGGGTTGGAGCAGCCCATTCATGAGGCAGTCCCTGTATTTCAGTACTGAGCACAAGGGGAAGCTTGCTCTTCTGCCACCTTCAACGTGCTCTAGCTAAACTTCAGAGGAAGACAGGAATACACATACAAATTCCTATCAGGGATCCCTGAGCAAAGACTGACTTGGCATCTTCACCATAATATCAACTTTCATTAAGAATTGGCACCTCCCAACAAGGAAGCTGGACTATTCCTAGAGTAAACAGATTGTTTCACACTCTGCTAAGCTAGAGGTTAGCTATTCATTGTTCTGCTGGAAGAACAACAACGTTGGCAAGAATGGAGGAGTCAAAGTGTAACACAAGAAAATCTCCAGTGTACCTCTGCAACTTCCTGCTGACAAGGGCCAACCCCAAAAACCCATCCCCACCTCATGCAGGACATTTGCAACCAGCCCTTTTCAGCCTTCAGCACAGCAAACACCACTGCTCCCAGCCCCACGCAGCAGCGCCTCACCAGACGCGCTCAGCCTCACAAGAGCATTCCAAGCTCAGAAGGCAGAGCCCATTGTTCAACCTGGCAGCATGCTGATGATGCTGGGCTGCTCCCCCGGAAACCCCATCTGGCAGCAGGATTGCTCCAGCAAAGCAGAGAGAAACTCAAAGTAAGGGGACGACCCAATGCATGATTCAGCATGTGGCAGATCTGGACGAGAAGCCAGGAACCATGTTTGGCATGGCATGAAATAGCCACCTCTTGCGGTTCAAATAGCAATGGTTACAAGTGAGAATATGTGGTCAACCCGGTTGGAGCACAAGTTTATTGTGGTAGCCATGTTCAGAAGCCTCAAATTATGCAGAACACAGTGCAGCACACCTCTTCTGCTACAGAAAGAAGGAATGAGAATGAAAGAGTCTGTTCTAAGCCACAAGACAGACCCCTTCCAGCTTTTGACAGGCAATTAAGCTTTTGTGTGTTTAATTAGTACCTCCAGACACCTGGCGAGTTTCCTGTGACATCTCCTCGATGGCACTCACTGGGACTGGAGATGTACATGCTGAACTCCAAACCTTGGGTTTACAGGAGCACGCAGTGGGAACCAGTCCATGAGGATGCCCCAGTTCCCGCTGTGCCACCCTCCTCAGGAATATCTCTATTTCAGGGTGCCAAAAATGGAAGAACGGGAATATAGAAGCTTCCAGCCTTGCAAGGTATTCTTCCCCATTACTTTCCAAGAGAAGCGCAGCTGAGAAGCCAGCTTTCCTGTTTTAGGTTCCCAGGCAACATCCCCAAAGGTACCTCAACAATGGATATTTGTATCTTAACACACACAGCCAGATCCTTCCTTTCCTCACTTGGTCTTGGGGACCTGCAGCACTGTGAGTCAAGAGAGATGATTTCAAAAGCCTCACACTGGAAAATTCAGGGCACTCCACAGATGCTGCTCAGCTCCCAGAGGACGCTGCTTCCATCACAGCTTGAAAGCAGTGCTACAAAACCCTTCCTTACAGGCTCATAGGTGATATGCACACAGTTTGGGGATCTCTGTACTTCACCTCATTATTATTTTATTGACAGTTAGCAGCACAAACCTCTGGATAATACTGGAGAAAAAAAAAAAAAAAAGAACTGAAGGTTTGAGTTTAATGCACAGGAGCAATATTCAAATTCCAAGCTAATGGATGTTATCCCACTCTGAAGTCTTTGCACCAGCCAGCACTGAAAGAGGGGCCAGAAAGTTCCCACTGATACTAGATGATGGAACAAACCTTAAGAGCAAGAACAACACTCACATCAAGCTTCAACGGTGAGAAACTGGACTGGTGGCAAACACAGCCATACTTGAAAAATCACCCATCAGACCTGGACCAATGCACATTTGGGTCAGCACATTTTCATTCAAAGCGCTCCACACCCACACGGAAAAATGAGGTCTCTGCAGAGCATTTCTGGTGTGCAGGGAAGTCTTTTCAGGAGACGTCAATACAAGTGAGCAGCTCTGGCATAGAAACCTGCAACACTTCTATTCCAAGTCCAGCGTGTCAGTTCACAAGTTTTGTCTAGAGAAAAGCTTGCTTTCCCTCGGAGGAGGCAACGCATTTCAACCAACAGACACATGTAAGCAATCCTGCGGTACACACCAGGCTCTGGTTGGATTTTTTGTTTTTAAATCACCACTCCGTACTTCATTCTCTCCCACCGCAGATCTTTAACCAAAGCTACTGAGACAGAACAATGAAGACAAACTCCTTGAACACAGAGTTTCTAAACTCCAGGTTGGTCACGTTCCTAAGGACTCCAGCAACCAGAGGAGAGCAAGCAGAAGCAGATGCCCAGGAAAGGAAAAGAAGAGGGAAAGCACATGTAGCTCCTTCGGTTTTTATTCCTGGGTCTTCCCAAGCCAGTGCAGGCTTTTGGCCATTCAGCAGCGCTCAGCACAGCCTTCTCACGGGCTCGCCCAGCTTCCCTGACCGGTGGCCTCAGCAGCCCTACTCTACCTCAACAGCTCTGCTCCTGATCCTGCCCGCACTCAGTCCTAGCTGAAGCTCCCACCTCCACGCAGGCAGCAGAGCTCCCTCCTCCCACCTCCAGCCCTGAGCACCTCACTGACGTGACTTGACCTAAGCCAGCATTGCTCTTTAAGCTAAGTAAAGATAACCAGTTCTTGTCAGGAGGGAAACCAAAGAACTCAATTTGACTGCAGAGAACAAATAAGTAAGAGTCAAGGAACAAACATGCAGTGCTGTTTGCTAATTACCAGTAGATATTAAAGCTATGCCTAGAAGCTGTAACAGCAGTAAAGACCCAGTCTACACATGGAGGCCGTCTGCCCTTGAAACACGGACAGCAGCTGTATCAGAAAGAAAAGCCTTGCCTTGCCAGGTAATTTGCAAGTTTTTCACCAGGAATAAATACTTACAAGCGATACCTGGAGGAGAGCTGGGCACACAGCTCAGTGCCTTAACGACTGTGCTTGCAGCAGAGCTTCGCTTCTCTGCGCGTTCAGTAATTTGCAAATTCCTCTCTGAATACACCCCAAAGCTGACATCTACATTTATTTATTCTCCAGTTGAGCAGAATAAAAACTCAGCTTTTATTCTGTGCTGTACTTGGGCAGCACTCAGAACAGTATTTATCGTCTGACACCTATGTAAAAATAAGTAAAAAAACCCCACACTGCTGCTTGCAACGCTTTGTAAATACCATTTAACATCTTTCAATTCCCTTAACACACGAGTAGCCCACACACTGCAAATGTGGCAGAGTACAGCAAGTGGGTCTCCATTGCAGCCTTCCCTTTACAAAAGCAGAAGAGCAACCAGAACTTTGTGCCCTACACAGAGGCTGCAGAAAGCTAAGCCTGCACACACTCCTACCAGCCTGTGCAAAAGGAAACCAATGTTTAGCTAGCAGCAAAGAGCGGAAGGCTCCAAAACCAACGCCAACAGTCTCTGCAATAGAAGGGAGCATAAGGATGCCTCGAAAGAGACAAGACCCAAAAAGCTAGAGAAAACACGTGCATGCTTTCAGATAGTCCTACTCAAGGCACACAAATATAACAAAATAAAATTCTTCAAACCCTGAATCATTCAGAACAGTCCTACTTCTCCTAAGTTTCATTAAGCAAAGTTCTCACTGCCCGTGCCCACGGGGTGTTCCCAAAAGGAGCCTGGCTGCATGTTTTCAGTGGTAATGAATCACGTGGTGTTTCAATGACACGTCAGCCCAAGTGGACAACGACATTACAGCCTCACCGAGGATGCTCAAACATAATTGTGCTTTATCCTTCGCAAAACTTAACCTGCTCAATATAGCCTCCAAAGCTGGAAGATCAACGTGGGAAAGCAAGTCAGCAATAGCTGACTTCTCACTTCCAGAGCATTTAGACTTTTCCCCCACACAGCTGCAGACACCATGCAAGCAACGTAAGTCTGGAAGACACTGCATGGCTCAGGGAGAAACAGGAACACATCCTAATGCAAAACACCTGCTTTTTAGCTGGTGCAGAGGCTGCTACAGACACAGCTAGCTTGACAGCCCTGTTCTAATAACAGAAATACTAGAGCAACGGGTGAGAAGGTAGAACAGGGCCACTCTCACTGTATGTAGGGATGCAAAACAAACACAACGCCTCCTGCTCTGCTTTCCCTGAGATAGGAATGGAGCCCCCCAGTGCAACCATGCTACTGTTCGGGTGCAATGCAAGTTCAGTGAGAAGGGCTGGAACACAGAACACATCTTGATTAAACCAACTGTATCACTGTTGGGTTATATTCATGAGTGGGATTTTAAATTTGAGATACAAGTCAGGCATTCAAGAACACTGCAGTGATAGCCTCAGATGCTTCTACTCACCCATACTCATGTGGAACACCCAGTACCTAGATCACATTCTACACTGCCCCATCATCACCATGCACTCGGCTCATCTTTTGGATTGCTTCCTCTCTAAAGGGTCCCCCTTATGGTTTACACAGCTGACATTTAAAGAGTTGATAGGCATTTGTACAAGGAACATTTCCACTCCTAGTCTCTTCTGGAAGAGGCAAGCCCCTCTGAAGCCTGAAAGAAGTTATCCCAAAAGGGATGTGAAGCGCACTTAAAAAAAATAAATTATAAATATCCATCTCATTCAAGGAGTTTCCTTGCAAGATGCCTTTAATAGGCCTCTAGCAATGAGTTTCTTTAATTCACGCATTCTGTAAAAGAAATGTAACCACCCATCAGAGAACTTACTGCTGTGATGATTTGCTCAGCAGTCCCACACTTGATACAGTAGCTCACCGACTCCTTAATCCTCCAGGTGCTCATCAGCATAGCAATGCCTTGAATCCCAGCGCCAGTCAGTAACCCACACACAGCGATTTGGGGTCTGCTCTGCCTACCTGACAGGTCCAGGCTGTGAACTATCCGTCCTTGTTCTCTTCCTTCATGCATCACAACCTTCTAGAAGATGCTAATAAGCTGTTTAACAATAACTAACCAGAGAGGTTTTATTATTAACATACATACAACACGTTAAACCCAGTTATCTCCTGCAATAGTCGTGGCAGTTGAAAGAAAATTGCCTGAGAAAGTTAAGAGTCCAAGAAAATCAATACATATGCACTCTAGAAGTTGGGAGATGCTTGCAGACTGAACTTTCAAAAGGATGAAACGAGATCTTCCAAGAAAACCCAGAGTACATTGTCCATGAAACGCAGCAATCGCAAAGCAGGAAATCCTGCTTGTTTGTTTCCCTTATCAGCCTCATTTGTGAGAAAGTCTACCTCATTATAGAAACAGGAGAAAACCACCTCGACAATACCTGGAGAGCTTAGTGCCGGGTCAGAGGCAGAGCAGCTCACAAACAGGTTTGGCAGGCGGCAGGAGCAGTGCACAGAGAGGCAGGACCCAGACATCCCCTTCTGGGCAGGGCACTTCCAACCACAGCCTTCCAAGCGTTTAATGCTTCACCGTGGGATACCACTACCAAGAAAGGATCAAGCTCCTAGCTTTTGTGTTTAAGTGCAAAGCTTCATCAACAGCTGCTCACGTGCTAAAAAACCCTCTTCATGTTTTCACAGGGAAATGCATGGCTTGACAGACCAATCTCAGATTAAATCAGATTAAGATTTTTAGCAGGCATGGTTCAGCAAACTAAGAACCTACAAAAGCAACCCTCAGTTTGTCAGCCATACCATAAACACACGCAAAACCAGCACTGCTGATGCCCTGCTGGCTGGACCTCATGTAATTAGAATAACAGAGCAGGACATTAATAGGTGCACACCTTGTTATTGTGACAGCCCAACTCTGGGCTATTAGCAGATCAGCACCTGCAGAAGAACCGCTGCTCACCATCCCACACAAGGAGAGCTGAAGGGAAGCACTGTGATCACCTCCTCCCACTTTCTACATAGAAAGGGGGAATCCAAGCAATTTTCTCCTTTAAAGTGGCTGAACTTCATGTTCAATTACCTTATTTGTCCCCTAATTCTATTTTTTTTCCTATTATTTGTTTTAATTTCCCTGGTTCCAGTTTCTACCCATCCCATCTTGAAACGCCTTTACACATTAACCACAGAACGTTGTGTGACAAATCTGACTGCACGTGGCACAGCACAGCTGGAGGTATGTGCAGCATGCTGAGCCCTCCCCTCCAGGTATCCACAAACCAAGCAGCCCCAGCTCTATTTAGGAAATCCCATGTCCTCAATATTTCCAAAAGAAGGGGCTCATGAAGATGGAATACATGAATACTCACATCACTAAATCCTCTGCTGGTATCTTGCCACCATTCATAATGATTGCAGATGCCATAGGAACAGCTCCAGCATCTGAAACCACTGGATTAAGGATGTTAGCACAGACACGCCTGCCACATCCTAAGAGCATTTGTTACGCAGACCTGCTGACCACAGCTTTCTCTAATCGCTTACTGAAACTCACTCAGCATTACTCAGTGACTCTAGTACTTCATCAGATTGATGCTTCAGCCCCCAAAGAATTCAAACAACCACGTGTGTTATCTGTAGCAAGCAAGAGACCACCAGCAATAACCAAGTTATCAGGAGTACAGGTCAATTCTGCAAACCCAACCAGCACGCCATGCTCATGCCATACAATATGGGGTTGCCCACTCACCTGCAAAGAGTTTGTTCCACAAGCTAAAAAGCCACCCCATTCACTGCACTCTAAACACAAGGAAAAACAGCAGACACTCAGAAGTCCTGCTCTACTCCTCAGCCTTTCCCATTCAGCTGCCAGGACGCTGCCAGCTGCAAGAAAGTTTGGCATTTCTGGCAGATGGCAGACAAACTCTAACAGCTTGATTACACCTTAAAGGCATAAGTAATAGGCTCTAGGATCCAATAAAGGTTCCTCATGACACTCACAGGATGAACTGTGTCTTTAATTAGACACAAAAAGCAAGTGACCGTGTAGGATAAGGCAAACAACGCACAGAGCTGGACAGCTCTGGCACGTGTTTTGTTGCATGGATTTGCCACCTTGTGCACCCTGATAGCTTCTGTACAAGGCAGAGTTCTTCTCCAGCTTCTAGGAGACTATTTTAACCTTCCCTTGAAGAGGACTATTGCCATTCACACACTTAAGAAATTACATCTGCACGAAGAAGCTTCGCTTCAGCTCCGACTTCCAACCCGCAGTCTTCAGCACAGCAGCCGCCGAGCCGCGCTCACCGCCAAGCAACGCCCGCTATGTACCAGGTCAGCTCCGGCTGAAGCCCCAGCGCCAAGCATCACCGCATGCCAGCAGATCACTGGTAGGCCTGCTGAGCTGTGGCCAGGCCGGGAATTACTGCCAGCGCAGCACTGAAAGCGTCAGCCGATTATCCAACACAGAAAGCCTTTCAGCGTCACTGATCCCCAAAGCTCTGCCCATCCCAGAAATGCAGCCTTTACATTCTGATTTAGATATCTAGAGATGAGCAGCAGAAGCCCTTGTAACACAAGGTCATACCTAGCTTGCTGGAAGACTAAATTTAGCCCTCTGTGCCTGAGGCAATTCTATTAGCTACCGAAAGAAAGGATAGTGGTGTTGAGCATTGGTCCAAGGGTAAATCCCTTGGAAGAGTTGACTCCATTTAATTGCAAATGATCTCAAAGCTAATAGCAGGGTACCCCAACTGCATTCATCAGATGAGGGACAGTTAAATACTACACGAAATCAGCACTGGGGCACTGCTGCTCTGTTTAAGGTAGGTTTGCTCAAGTGGTGTAAACTATTACTACATTCAGTTTTAGACTCTAAGACAGGAGATCAAGAAGGTTTAACAGATGGGATTTCAGCACAAATGTATTTCAGAACACCTCCTTAGCAAGCATATTTCCTACTCTAACACTACAACTACAACGCACCATGGAAAAGCTGATCTGCCAGAACACAAGGATTACCCAAACTTTTGTCAGTGTTACCAGAGACTGACTGAACAGTTTGCAAAGACAGGCTCCAGTCTACCCAAAGGTGTCACAGAGAACAGCTTTGTGACAGTTACCAATTTTCAAAGCCATAAAGATGGGGATGACTCGGATTCTCCTGCATGAGGTGTGCGTTGGGTCTTGGGATCAGAATCAGTATTGCAGCACTCAGCTGAGGTTCAAAGTCCAGGATTGCAACAAGCATTCAAGAGAATCTGTGTGTGAAAAAAAGAATTTGGTTTGAAGATAGCACTGGGGAACATCTACCCTACCTGCGTCAGCCCTGCCAGCTTCACACACCTTGCAGGACATCCAGGTAGGTTCTATGAGCATTAGCTCAATGGCACTTAACAACAAAAGCAGGATGACTGAGATCACATCAAAACGAGTGCAGGGCTACTTGCAGTAGATGCAGAGGATCCACAGTCCAACTACACACCTATAAGTCATCCTCAATCTCCCTGAGGCTCTGAGAGCAGCTGGCAGCACAGGGGGCTGCCCAAGCACCCAGCCCTCCTCCCAGCACTGCTTCTCACACCTGAGCCAGTCCCTGCAGCATCCTGGCCAGCAGGGATCCCCACAACCAGCCCTAGCTCACGTTGTTCCCTTCCTGTCAAAGCCCTGTATCTGCACAGACCAGAAGGAACAGAACAAGTGCTTCCAGAACAACACGCCCCAAGTCATAGATCTTGACGAGTGAAGGCACTCTGGCACATGTAGTAACTGCTAGCATTGAGAAATGATTAAGAAAAACAACCAACAGAGCACCAGGGCTATATCCAGTAAGTCTAGACAAAGGACTGCATATTGGTTTGGAGCCTGAAACCAGTTTTGGATTGCAACCACTGAATAATATAAATCTCTGCACAGATACTCTTGCTGCAGCAGCAGAACACAGCCTAACTATGATTTACCATCACTGGTGTTGCATCTATCATGAGTAAAACTGAAGCCCTAGTGCTGCCAACACTGCACACAGCTTTTTCAGGATTAGAAACCTGCCAAACCTTTCCAAACAGAGGACGGCTGGGAAGCAGTATCAGATGCCTGAGTGGCTGCAGGCCTGATCTCAGCTGCAGGATGATCACCTGGGGAAGCCGAGGACCTCGAAACCATCGAACCTGCTGCTGATACCCTGCCAGCAGCTACGCCAGCCAAGGTAATCCAAAATGAGACTGCAAACAGGCAGCAAGCCCTGGCGTGGCGAAGAACCCAGTGGAAGCACACAGAGCATTTTGGAAGGCACTTCGAAAGCATCCAGGCTGCTTAGGGCAAGAGCTGCCACAACCCCTCCCCCCGACGCACACGGGCATGGCATTACCTGCAGCTTCAGCTCTGCCAAGAGCTGAAAAGCAACAGCAGGAACAAGCCTCCATCAGCATCCCGAAGGTGAGACCTTTGAAGTCTAACAGCCTTGAAAAGAGACAGCTACAAAGCGTGCGGTCTCTGCCTCATTAAAATAAGATGTTACAGGTTAATAAGTTTTCATTTGTTCACTCAAGCTTGCTCTTTCAAGATCTAGGAAATAAAACAAAGCTGTAGAAGCTAGCCTCGTGCATCACAAGGACAGTTAGAAGGTACCTGAGGACAGCCAGAGCTGCTCCACCAGGGCTGCTGCAGCACTTGGGATGCAGCACCTGGAAATGTTCACGAGCACAGTTGTTTCAGTTTATTTGCCAGAACTGTCTCTGGCAGTGGAACAACTTCATAAACCATATTGCACAGGACTTCCTCTCATTTGTTGTTTTTTACTGACCTAAATAAACAATAGTCAAGCCTATACAAGGAATTTTGACTCACAAGGAACCAAACTTGAAGACCCAGCAAGCCTGAGACCCCACAATTGCTACAGTCTAGAAACTCACCCAAAAAAACCTGTCACAGGAAAAAAAAACCTCCATTCCTATCCCCCTCCTTGCCATGAAAGAGACTAGATAGATGCAAACAGATTTCCCTTATTCCCCCCTTCCTGCATTA
Source organism: Perdix hodgsoniae (assembly GCA_035772895.1). Lineage (NCBI taxonomy): Eukaryota > Metazoa > Chordata > Aves > Galliformes > Phasianidae > Perdix > Perdix hodgsoniae. Next base: position 1,992,389 of record JAPSGF010000010.1, on the reverse strand, counting down.
TGCTCTCTGCTAACATGAAAGAAAAAAAAAAAAAGACTGGATATGAATCAACCCTCTGATTTATACTCAGAAATGAATGTGCAGCAGCTAGCAAACGAGCAGAGCTCGGGTTGTTATTTCTGCAAACAAGATGTTACCCTAATTACAGGTGTAACAAAGATTAGCGCTTAAGTGGAAACTCACACAATTTTCAGTCTCATAAGCTGGGAAGATTTACTGCTACCTACAATGATTTAAAATATGAACTGAGCTCCACAGCAGTTGCTAAGATGGAGGCTATTGTGTTTTGTAAAATGAATAGCTTGAAGAAGCACGCTCCTTGGTTGGCTTCACAGACTCAAAAGCAGGTTTCTCCTACCACTTCCTTAGCCTAGCAGTGGCACTAGAAATTACAATTCCTTGTGAAATGGGGTGGAGGATGGAGGGGGTACTCTACAGAAAGCTGCTATTCCAGAGTTTTCTTCACACTATTGCAAGCCTCAAACTCATCAAGCTTTATCAATATACATTAAAAGCCATATATGGGACCGCAACTACTCGAGACAGTTAACAAGCTGTGGACTCCTAACACGGCGTGTGCTACAGGGCCAGCTCACCATGGGAGACGACAGAAACGTGACAGCCTCAGAGAAAGGACAGCGGGTTCAGGACTGCAAAGAAAAGTTTGTTTCTTTGTAAACAGCTGCAGTTTTCCCAGTCTAAAGGAATGTCATAACATAACCATTAGAGGAAAAAAAAGAGCAGCAGGATAGCAGAGGCAGACAGAAAGCAGTTTCTGTATCTCACAACAGAACATCTCCAATTCCCGCATCAGGAACGAGACCATTCAGTTGTCTTCACAAAGCACAAACTGTCAGACTAATCTTCTGGGTAGGATGGCTGTCAGTTCTTCAGGCTATTAAGTTATTATCCAGAAGAGATTTACTCACAGATGAGCTAACCAAAACAGAAGACTTAGACAGGTAAGAGACACCTATCCATTCGGGAAAGTGAGCTGCTCTAAATAGGCTTTAAAGGAAGAACATAGGAAACGCCAAGAGAAAATGGAGATGACCTCACACTCATCTGTGCTTCCGTGCCAGTTGTGCCAACTGCTTTATTTGCATGAGTGGTCTGGCTTTCTGAACCAGAAATTTAAAAGACATCTAGCAAAGACTTAGAATACCTCCTCTATCTTTAAAAGACAGGGATTTAATGTGGAACATAATGATTAAGGAAGCACAAGTCTAAGATTTTTACCTTTCTACAGCCTATCCTACAACCTGTGCTTTCCGCACCTCAAAGCCCTCAGTCTTCCCAGCCCTTTGCAGCTCAGGCTGCCTGCTGCCACCACTTTCTCACAGCCATCAACCTCGCCCAGCTCCAGAGGCTGTCTGCTCAGCCATCCCCTCCTCCTGCAAGGATGCACTCCTAAATAACTCTGGGAAGGAGCTGATGGCTGTGGCCTATGCGAGTGCTGCTGACAGATGAGGAGGGGGTTTCTGGGGGCTGAGAATGAGAAACTGATGACCAACAGCTCCGTGACAGCATTTCAAAGAACTGCTCCCACACTCGGGCTCCAACTCATTAAGAACTGAGGTTTCTGAACAACTGGAAGCTTGTACAAGAATGAGGGGTCTGATTCAATCAAAGCAGCACTTGGAATGGGCACTTGGAATAGCACGAGAGCAGAGAGAGGAACGTGTGTCCCAGGATTATGTGGCATTCAGGGGAAGAGAAGCTGATTTATAAAATCTCATCTTACATGGAGGGCAAGGGGTAGCAACATGGAAATCAAAACCTGAAAAATGAAAATTAGTACAAGTGAAATAGGATGGAAAGCCAAAACTGAGGCCTGTGTGTTTCCTACATCAACACTGGAAATCAAAATGATGGAGAAACTCCTTACATGCCTGTTTTCTAAGTGATGATGCAGGCGTAGCGCACACACTCAAACCACAAGGAAGGGCAGAGAGGTCAATGGGACACTTGATGTTCAAGCCCTGAACCTCTGGAAGGTCCAAACTCAATGTGTCATGAAGAAGAGAATCAGAACTCCAAGCTCAAACCAGAAGAGCATGGCCTCAGCCACACCAGCAGTGACAGCAGCTGACCTGTGCTCACCGGGGGGGCTGGACAAGCAGGAAGCACGGAATTAAACTGAGCCTTCCCACAAACCACTGAGCGTTGTGTCAACATGCAACACCACGACCAGTTCTTAAACACCATAAAGCAACTCCTCCCCAGCAGCACACAGGAAGGGTGGCAGTGCGTCATTTTTATCTCCACCAGCAAGAAGCTGAGTATGAGCCACCACGATGAGATCCAACCATGCTGTAGGATACGAGAATCCAAGGCACGAAATCGTGCCAGAGCAGGATAGGGACGCTCCCTGCGTAGCTTCTTGCTCAAAGCTGTGCTGGGTACCTGAAAGATGCTTGCAGCAGTTTTTAATGAGTGATTTGGAGGTCCTAAGGAACAGACTAAGTGAATACTGAGCTAATTCTATTTTATAAAATGAAGTCAAGTCTCAGGAGTAGTTGGAGGTTGGTTTTATTTAATTTTGTCCTTTTGAAGGAGAGGGCAGCTGATACACTTCACTGAAAACAAAAAAACCACCAAGTATACTACATAGCAAGATCCTGCACCAAAAGTCTGCAGAGAACAAAGCTGTCACAAGATAAAAGGAAAAATTCTTCACACACTTAAGTAACCAGTTAAAAGAATACATGTAAGAACCAGGGAAGAAGAGCATCACCAGTCACCTTTGTAGCAGAGGAACTCACCATTGCTTTCTGCTCTGCTCCACTCTACCAAACTCTGCAAAGAAGGCAATACTGAGATGACAACATTTGCCACTTTGAATAATTTAGCATTATCAGTAAATAAGGTCAGTGACTCTAAGGAATTGCAGCAAAACCTCAAGACACAAGTAGGTGATACAATCAAAGCACAAAGAACATCAGAAATGATGAACTCCAAAGAAAAACACCAGAAAGAGCTCAAGCCACCGCCCAGGAAAAGGACTTCAGCGGTGTATTCCCCTAGAAAGGAATTTCCTAAAATCATCGATATCACGGAAAAAGTGAAAAAGCAATTTGTTCCAGATCTACTCCTTGCTATTTTATTTTTTTTTCCTTTTGGCATCCCTGTTGTTTTCTGTCCCTTCCTTGTATGTGGGCTACAAAGAAGTAGTCTCCAGATTTAGTGTCCTCTGAGCACCACACTGATTCAAGTGAGTGGGCAGATCCCTGTAAGGGCACTAGATTTAACTGTTATTACATCCAGCTCAGGAAGGTCACAAAACATTGGAACGAGAAAAACAGCAATATTTCCTCAAAACTGCCATATTTGTGTGCTCCTACCCCAGGTACCTGCTGCTGCTTATCAGTAATCAGAATTCTTGGCCAGATGGATCACCTGAAGGCCTTTCGTATGGCATTATATAGGAGTTCATATGCAACCTGAAAACACGTGGCAGCTGGTTGCTTCCGAAACAGTGGCAATTTAAGAGACATCCACCAAAAAAAGGGCAATGAGTCTAAGACAGCCACCGGTTATGCTGCCTTCAGCCTCACCCAGCTAATAGCTTCCCTTGTAATGCTTTCTCTGAACCTGTCATCTGGATCAGCCTTACCAGAACGTTTTTCAGCAGCAGCTTCAGCTTGAAAAGTTGAGCTGGTAGCAGCACAGAGAATTGGAACAGCACAGAAGCTCCCACAGAAGAGAAATACAGATGGGATGGAGCAAGGCAAGTCCACACACTTCAGGCTTTGCAGAAAGCTGTCCGAAGAACTGGAAGGTCTTTAATGCAATGGAACAAGAGATTGGATATTAGCTTTCTGCTGTGACCTGGAAATACCACCCTGACGGAGCAGTGAAAGACAACAGCACAAAGGAACTCTCTGTGACACCGTGTGGCATCCCCAGGAGACCTGCTTGGGTCAGTCACGTTTGGGGGTTAGTTTAAGCAAACATGTGCATGGCAGAGATGGGCAGATAACCTGGAAAACAGCAATCATGGGGCTTGGGAAGAAGAAGCCAAGAGCAAAGCACACTCTGAAAGCACCAGAGAAGAGAAGAGGTGGTGCTGGCACAAAAGCAGATGGGTACATGCTGGCTGCAAGTAAGGTTGCGGTAAGAACCTGAAGCAAATTCTCAGCCATCAGTGTAACAGTAGCTTCCCACACAGAGCAGCACAGCAAGTCCCCCCAAACAGTCTAAACCAGCATGGATTTCAGGCAAGCAGCTGGAAATACACTTCTAGGGATTCCTCTCGAGCTTCTGCAGGCCTTCACAACCCAGCAGCTCCTCCCCCCCCCCCCAAAAAAAAAAAAAAAAAGCACAGGAAAAGGCACTAAAGGACGCTTCAATGAGTCCAGAAAACGGAATTTCATGGCAGGCAGCACTGGAAGAAACATTTGTATCTAAACAGAGAATAGCTACTTATGCAAGGCACAAGTGGAAGGCAGCGATTTTATCGAGCCGATAGTTTAGAATTTCACTGGAGTCAGCAGGACTTTTGCCAAAAGCTTTCTATATCACCCATACCAGGCTACCACTACACTGCTAGCAGCAACTTCACCATGAACAGACATTCCTGGCTATTTCTCACCAGCCAAGCTTTCTAAGCACACCTTGTTTTTATGAGCTTTGCTAAGACAGAAAGACCTTTTCTAAGCACGATACATTTGAGACCTTCTGCCAACAGGTTGCACCTTTCCTGGGGTCGCCCCTCCTGACAACACTGCTTGACAACACTTACAATTAGTAGCACTGAAGGACCCCCAGCTGTTTGCATGCGGGACACCACAGCAAATCCATCCACAACACTCAGACCCTCAGAACAACATCAGTGTTCTGCTTCCAGGAGAGCCTCATTGCCAAAACACCACATCCAGCGAGGAACCCTCTGTATGAAGGCAATCTCTCCCTGCTCACCATTCAAAGCAGCTCTTTGTATTTTTGGAATGTTTCTGTGGGAAAGTGCTGCTAATATTTGATAAGAGCTTCTACACGAGAACAAAGCTCCCTCTTCTCCGCTCACCCACCAGCCTCGGCAGGCAGCCGGAGGTACCGACAGGGGATTACAATAAAAAAAGGAACTTCGGCCACTCTAGAGATGGGAGATTGATGCAAATCGAAGGCAGCAGCTGGGGCACGGAGCGCTGAAGGACTCAGGGAGTGGCAGCTGGCTGCCCATATGCGATAGGTCACCGATAACAAAATAAATCAGGCCTGAGCGCACACCCGCGACACCCCGGGACCGGTGGGAAGCCGAGGACGAGGATGGCGCTCCCGGAGCAGGAAGCAGCGTTAAAGCCGGGCGCCGGGCTGCGCGCCCGTAAAGCCCACCGCCTCGCGGGGAGAAGGAGGTCGGAGCTGGCGCTGCGGGGCTCGGGTGGGAGCCGGTCCGCCGGCCAGCCCCGCGCCCACACCGCGCCGAGCACGGCCAATTCCCCAGGCGCCGGGGGACACAAAGGGGCCGAAGCCCCGCACGCAGCCCGGGCACGGCTTGGGACGCCGCTCCGCCGAGAAACGCGGCGCGGCCCCGCCCGCCACAAGCCCTGCTCACAACGGAGCCCCGGGGGCAGCCACTCGCGGCCCCCGCACTCGGTGAGGCGGCTCGGGGCACGGACGCTCGCTCCCACCCACGCTCAGGGCGGCTCCGCGACGAGCCCCCGGCCGCCAAGAGGCCCGGCACGGCCGAGCCCCGAACCCCCCGGCCCCGGGCCCTACCTGGCTGCGCCGGCGCCGGGCTGAGCTGGGCTGGGCCGGGCAGGCCCCGCCGCTGCTCCTCCCTCCGCCGCGCTCGACGGGCAGAGCGCCGACCCGGAAGCGCTCGGGGAAGCCCCGCCCCTCGCCGGGCACCGCCCTATAGCGAGGAAGCGGCGGCGCCGCCCGGCAGCGCTTCCGGGTGGCGGCGGCGGCGGGCTCGCCCTAGCAACCGCGTTCGGTTGCCATGCGGAAGCCGGGCCGGTGCGTGGGAAGGGAGGGCGAAGCGGCTGCAGAACGGAACAAGCTAACCGTACCGTAAAACCGGCGGCGCGCTTTCACCACGTTGACGTTCACCGCTCGCTTTTTTTAAAGCACGAGGCTCCCAGCGCCGCCTGTGCCGGGGCCTCCCGGCCTCGCAGCGAGCGGCCTCGCGGCGTTCGCCCCGTGTCTCCGTTTCCAATCTACAGCCGCTCCCACCTGTCCGTGTCACGGCCCGCCCGGCCTCCCGCAGCCTCTCTGGGAAGCGCAGGGCCGCCGCGAGGCCCCGCAGCGGGGCGCGCGTCACGGCGCGGCTGCTGCCTGGGGCACGGCGGCCCCGTTCCGCGCACCGGCTGTGACAACGCGGCTTTGTGCAGCGCGGAGCGCACAATCGTGCCGTGCCGCTGCCGGGCGCCGCGCCAGGAGCCGCCACCCGAAGGGCCTCTCGGGACGCCGGCCCCACGTCAGCATGGGGCAAGCGGGCATCGAGGAGCAGCGGAGGGGCGTTCTGCAGGCTGACCGCTAACCGCCGGCTCCTCGCGCACCGCTGGCACTCGGCAGGACGCTGCGCCTCGCCCTCCTTTCTCCTGCTGGAAGCAGCCTCAGCGATGGCCCAGCGCGCAGCAGCAACGCGCGGCCCCACCAGCTTCAGACAACGGACAAAAACGGGTAAGTTCGTTACTTAGAAACGAGTTTGTTTTTCAAAGGAAAGCAGAACACCAGGAAAAGGGGTCTGTGGGAGAGCTTGGCCACGACCGTCCTTGCCAAAGCGCCCAAGGCCATCAAATCATCCCCACTGTTACATATTCCCCACCTGTCACCTCTGGATGCTGTTTCTATGTGCCCAAAACCTCTTCACAGCACCGGCACCTTTTTGAATTAAAAAAAAAAAAAAGGCAAGATGTGCACTGCCGGGTCACTGGCACAGCCCAGCCCTTGGTGGCTGGAGGTGCTGCTGACATCTATTGTCAGCATGGGGGAATTTCCTCCTTTTGTATTTGTGGATGTTTGCAAGAGCTCTGACGAGCTGAGACTAATAAATTAGCCAATGCTGCCATAGCCATTGGTTTAACTTCTGTTGGCAGTTCTCTGTTTGTTCCTGTTTTATTAAAAACATTTTAAAATCTACTTACAGAGAGCCCTCAAGACCACTGGGTTTTTGGTTTCCTTTGTCACTCCTCACAGTTAAAAAAGCCGCAGTGTTCACATGGAGCTCACCAAGGGTATCGCCATCCAATCATCAGACTTACAGGGAATGAGAGGGGGCCTCGGGAACCTGGGACTCCGAAGCAGAATGCTGTGCTATGCTCGCGGCAGCAATAAAGACAGAGGCGAAGTTCTGCAGAACGCACGGCCCGCTCTCGGTGCCCACACGCCCCAGGGAGCCCCGTGACACGGCGTGCTGTCACTGTGCTTCAACGCCTTACTTTCACCCCAGTTTTCCCCACAGCCTCTCCAACGCCTACTTTTAGTCCTGCTCAAAAGCTGAACGGAAGCCCAATTTTTTAACATCACACCCTCCATTGCCCACACGACGAGCCGCGTTCCGCAGGGCGCGGGACAGCGGGCACAAAGGGCTCAGCGAGGCTGTGAGAGCAAACAGAGACCCCCTCCTGCAGGACAGAGACCCGAGGGACCGCGGCCAGCCCCTTCTTGCCCCGCCCGCTGCTCCCTGCCGCCTCTCCGTCGGGACCGCAGTTCTGCTGCGGCCGCAGGAACTCCTCGATGCCCTTCTGCCAGGCGGGAACGGGCCTCACGCACACCGGGCGGGCCGCGGCGGCGAGCGGGCGGCATTGAGCCTGCCGGCGCCCAGCGCCTTCCGCGGTACGCGGCCGGCCAATACTGCTGTGAGCGAAGGGTGGTGAGCGGCGGGCCCCGCCTCGGGTACCCACCACGAGCCTCAGCCCCACCTTCACGGTACCCGCCGCCAGCCCCGCTCCCTTTAATACGCGCCATCCCGCGCCAGCAGCACTACGGACGCCCGCCCGCCAATGGGAGCGCGAGTTACCTCAGCGCCGACCCACCAATCCGCCAATGGG
>JAPSGF010000010.1:1908487-1984385 GCA_035772895.1 Perdix hodgsoniae | reverse complement strand
TGGGAGCGCGAGTTACCTCAGCGCCGACCCACCAATCCGCCAATGGGCGCGCGAGTTATCTCAGCGCTCTCTCCGCCCCTCACCGAGTTTCTCCTCAGCCCCGCGCTCTGGGGCCGCCCAGCTGCAGCCTGGCGCCGGGTGCCGGCCGGGCGGCGCTTGTAGCTGGCGGCCGCTCTCCTGCCCACTTCCGCGTCCCCCTCCTCGGATTCTCGGGCAGTTTCCCGCCTCCTATCGCAGCTTCGCGCTGCCGGTTCCTCGGCCCCCTCGCCCTCTGTGGCGGCCGGGGTCATGCAGCCCTCATCCCGCTGCTGTTCGGCTCCTCGCGGTCCTCGTAGCCCGGCTGTATTCTTGCTTTCCTGCTCCGCCAGATTTTTCTCCGCCCCTTAGTATTAAAAAAGGATGCGTGTATACGATGTTTATGCATAGGGCAGATGCATACCGGCTGCGTTTTCCGGAACAAAGCCCTGAGAGAGTGACCCGTCCCACAGCCGGGTTGGGGCGATGCCGCTCGTTTCCTCGACCCCGGAACGGGAGCGCCGGGGCCGCGTTTCCGGGGGACGGTGGTGCGCCGCCATTTCCCGTCCCGGCGCGAAGATGGCGGCGCCCGGCGCGCTGCTGGGCTGGTGCGTGCAGCGCCTGCGCGGCGACTTCGGGCTGGACGTGGGCGAGGAGGTCGTGCGGTGAGACTGCCCGCCGCCACGGGCCGCCCTGCATCGCGATGCTGCTGGGCTCCCCCGTTCCTCTCCCGTTTCCCCAACCCGGTCCCTTGGTCCCCCTCACGTCCTCCCCGTGCCTTGTACCTCCTGAGGGTCCCCTTCCCCTCACGGCCCTCCTCAGGTCCCCCGCCTGTCCTTTGGTTCTCCTCGACTCCTGGTTCGCATCCTCTATGTGAGCAAATGAAAAGTCCTTCTTTCGGACCTGTCTGTTACCCAGCACGACAGCTGCCGTTAGGAAGCTGTTTAGAGAACACATCAGCTGTCCCCTTTCTCTGTCTCTGGGGGACTTGCCGATGGTTCTGTGGCACCTCTGTGCCTTGGATTGCCCTTGATTTTGGCACCGAGAGGGGTGTGTGTTAAGAAGAGCATGCTGTGGGCTCTGTGGTTAAGCTGGAGCTTCTCATTGTCTTGGGTTAGGCTTTTTTACGTTATGTGAGTGCAAACAACATCCCACTGATTATTTATTATTATTATGGGGCAATGGAAATGTCACTTAGCCCAGAATGCAGGAAGAAAGCAGTTTGTCTTCCTTTATTATTAATTTAACTGAAAGAGCCACAAGGGTTTTCCCAATGCATCTGTTTAAGCATTTATCTTAGAAAATGTTTCCCTTCCTATAAACTCCACAAAAACCTGGTATGAAGAGAGGAGATGAGTTCTGCTAGTTCCTTGTGTGTGTGATCAGGCCGTTGGAGTCCTGACAACAAAAGCTCCCATACCCACTTCTCTCCATCCCGCCCTCCTGCAGCTACATCCTGTCGATAACAAATGAGGATGAGATCCGTGAGTACGTGGTCGATCTCCTCCAAGGCACCGAGGGGAAGAAGGGGAGGTTTGTGGAAGAGTTGCTGTCGCGCTGGCAGCAGTCCTCGCAGTCACCTGCTGAGCCCTTACCGGCCTATTGGAAGAAGGATGGTGAGTGGTATGGGTATGGGGTATGGTATGGGGAGGGAGGAGTTGAAATGTTAAGAATCTTGATTATAATCTTGGTTATTCTGCTTGTAGAAAATCATTTACCATTAATGCCTATGGTTGGTCCTATTTCTGTACATTACGACATAGCCAATTTCCATTCCCTAAGTGGATGCAGGAGTTCAGGGGCGTCCTATTGCCGGTTGCTCTGAGCCTTTGTGCTTACATGCTCTTGCAGAGACTTCAGAGGCACCTCGGTCTGGAGACCAAGCAAAGAAGGGGAAACGCAAAGGAAGGAATAAACAGGAAACACCTGCATATGTGGAGCCCAGCACACATGTGGAGGAAGTAAAAACCCCCCTCGACCTGGCCAAGGTGGGTGCATCTGATACACGAGCACTGACTGCATGGCTGCATGTTGTGATGGCTGCTTCTGTGTTGCCACTCCTTTTGAAGCTGAATGCAGGTTTGAGCAGGCAGTACTCACTCTGTCTGTATATAGGAGTCTTTTCTGCCATGGGGCAAATAATATTCTTGGGGATGGTGAGAGTGAAGTTTTGAAGCTTCTGGCATTAAGGAATGTGGGCAAAACATTGCTTCTTGCTCTATTTGAAACTTGGCGATCACACTGAACAAAGCTTTAATGGAAAACTGAAATATTTCAGGCTCGTGTTGCTCCAGAGAGGAGGCCTTGAATGTTAGAGCTCTACTGAAAGAAGCTGCAGAATATGAGAATAGAAACCAGGATATCCTGTCTCAAAGCAGCGCAAGGCCAGCAAGCATTAATTACCTTTCTTTCTGATAGCTAATTAATACATTTTGTAGCAGGCTTGTCTTCCATTCAATAAAACTGTTTGTCAGATTAAGCACATCCCAAATCACACATCACACACATCACAAATTTGATCAAATCAAATATTGTTGTAGTTACCCAGACTGAATTTTGAATTTTATTTCTGCTGAGCATACTATGCAGAATAAGTATGTGGAAGTGTGCTGCACTTAACTGACGTTGTTAGGTCTGCAATGGATTCCTTTGTGCTACAAACATTGAGCATGGTGTACATCCCCAGAGCTAATTTCTGTGATTTATCCAGGTCTCACCTTGTGAAGCTATGGAGCATCATACAAATCTTAAAAGTTAGGGCTGCACCTGAATAAATGGTGAAACTTAATTATATTTTTAAACTGAGGGTTCTGTAGTAGGGAAAGTGCAAATGCTTAAAATATTTATACAAAACAAAACATTTTTGGAACTGTGAGGTTCCAAACAGTCAGATGATGTTCCATTGCCTGGCTTATATTGGGAATGGTGTGGTGAGCAGGACTAGGGAAGTCATCCTGTCCCTGTACTCAGCACTGATGAGGCCTCACCTTCAGTACTGTGTTCTGTTTTGGGCACCTCAGTACAGAAAGGACATGGAGGTGCTGCAGCAGGTCCAAAGAAGGGCAACAAGGCTGGGGAAGGGCTTGGAGAATATGGCCTATGAGGAGAGACTGAATGAACTGGAGAAGTCTGGGGAAGAGGAGGCTGAGGGGAGACATTATTACTCTCTTCCAATATCTGAAAGGTGATTGCAGCAGAGCGGGGTTGGTCTCTTCTCACTGGTGACAGGTGACAGGACAAGGGAAAATGGCCTCAAGTTGCACCAGGGTAAGTTTAGGTTGAATATCAGGAAATACTTCTTTACAGAAAGGGTTGTGAAGCACTGGAATAGGCTTCCCAGGGAGGTGGTTGAGTCACCATCCCTGGATGTGTTTAAAAACTGTTTGAATGTGGTGCTCAGGGACGAGATTTAGCAGAGGGCAGTTAGTTAGGGTGTATGTTAGGGTGTTAGTTATGGTCGTGGTTGGACTTGATGATTTTTAAGGTCTTTTCCAACCTGAGTGATTCTATGATTTTCTTCTAGTTCTCTCTTAGCCTATTGGCAATACTGAGAAACTTCTGCCAAGGTGTTGGGGTCACTGTATCTGTTTTTGTTTCAGCTAAACAGTGGAGTTCAAATCTGGTAGTCGAATTGTTGGCAAAGCCAATTGGGCATAGCTGAGAGGACTAGAAATGCTTTATCTTCTCATTGTGAAATCAGTAGCTTGGTTTAGAGCAGAGTACAGAGTAAGCTGGTGAAAGCACCCAAGCAAGAGGCATGCTGCAGTGTGTCACTACTGCTGGGAAAACCAGTGTGTGAGCTACAAGTTCATCCTTGAGCATGCAGCAACTGGTGAGTGCAAGCTGTTGTTCAGTGGTGAATTAAAACAGCCTTTCCGGTCAGAGAGCCAATGCAGAGAAGAGGCAAAGAGATGCTGTTCTTGAGCTGCAAGAGGAGTGTTAAGTGTTGTGATTATGACAAGCCCAGAGTGCATTTTTATGTGAATGATGCTTGCTGAAATAGATCAAGATATTAAGTCCTACCTTTTCTTGGTCATGACTAGTGTGCCATTCTTACTTGAAACCAGTCTCACCCAGTGTCACGGGATGGGTTTGTGTCTGGAGTCTGTTGTGCTTACTTTCAAAGCATCTAGTTTTGAGTATCATCAGAGGAATGTTCACAGCAGAAAACATGAATGTGCAGAAAAATGGAAAACCTCTGCACATGTGCAGGACTGACAGCACACCTGTCATCTAGACCCAAGTGATTTCAGCTTGCAGAGGCAGCAAAGAGATCAAATGGGCCTGCAGCATCCTCTTGTCCTTGCTCTGGTGAGATGCCTCAGATTGTTTCTGGCAGGCCTAAGGTTCTCATTCAGTTGTCTTGGTTTAGACCTGGGGAAATTTCATTCTGATTAGGCAGAATAGAGATTATCTGAGTCTTGTCAGCCTGCTCAAGTATCAGTGTTTTCCCTTTGCTGCTAGTATTACAGTGTGAACACGGTTTCTTTATTTTTCTTCTCAGGCCCAGGAGAACAGCACTGCAAGCAGCAGCAATTCCTGTAAGAGAAAGACCAAATATGTCAGCCTGTACACCAAAGAAGGGCAGGACAGGCTGGCTGTCCTGATCCCTGGCCGTCATGCCTGTGAGTGCCTGGGCCAGAAACACAAGCTCATCAACAACTGCTTGGTCTGCGGGCGCATTGTGTGTGAACAGGAAGGCTCTGGACCCTGCTTGTTTTGTGGTTCACTGGTTAGTAATGAGGTGTTTTTTTAAATTTGCCATTCTTCTGTAATTCGTAGAATTATATTTTGCTTAGGGCTTTAAATGTTCTGAATTAGTTTCTTGTCTTGCATCAAAGCTCCCTAAGCAAAGTGCCCCAAGATTCAGAGCTGTGCAGGAAAGAACCTGTGGCATCTGCTGCCAGGGGAAGAACTTTTGTGGCTTCAAGTCACTTTTATGCTTTTATGAAGAGAGCAGAGAAGTTTGCCTTGTAATCTGCATTACTTTGGAGCTTACCTGATTTATGACCAACTCTTAGGGCTGTCTCTGCATTGCACCAGTGTCCAAAACACATGCCAGGCTTCAGACTCGTCCTGGGCACAGCCCAGCTTGGTCTGTAAATGGGAGGAGAAAAGCCAGGGCCAGCATCATTTGGGATCTCCTTTATGTCCTGCGTTTGGTTGAAAGGGCACCTTTTGGAGAAATGGGCAAGCTAATGAGTATAGATTCAGTGAGGTTCAGCCTCAGCAGAGAGAGGATATTGGTTGGGTGTAGAAAATGTTTGAAATCAGGTTGACTGCAGTTTTCAAAGATTTCTTTATCTCCATATGATCAACCCAGAAAAGGACATTGTTCATCTGCTCAGGAAGCTTCTGAGGGTGTCTTGTCCTCTGGGAGCACTCAGAGTGTTGCTTCCCCTCAGAACCAGGCTGTACACCTTGCACAGGTTGTTGTTAGTTAAGAGCAAGCTGTCAGGGTTCTCCCCATGTAAGCAACACAGAAGTAATAAAGACATGGACTATCCTGGCCATTTTAAGCAGCTCACCTTGAGCTGTTGTCCCAAGCTCTGAAGCTGGTTGACCACATGATGTCCTTCTTAGCCTTTGTTTCCACTTAGGTGTGCACTAAAGAAGAGCAGGACATTCTTCAGCGGGACTCAAACAAGAGCCAGAAGCTGCTGAAGAAGCTCATGGCAGGTTAGTATCACCTCATATCTTAAAGTAGTAAACCCAACCCGTTTTGCTTTGCCTCATTGTGCTTGCTTTGTAGAAGCGAGTGCACGCATATCTTGCTGTATGTGTTGTTCAAATCATAATTATGACGAATTGTTGGCAAAGTCAAAGGGAAATTCTTTCTTATGAATTGGTGCCTGAATGTTTCCCTGAGATGCAAATTGCCAGGGCAGTTTATGAATTGCTTTTGCTTCAGATTTCCCTGTGACGCTTGCCCTCATTGCTGCATGGTGTCTGTGGTGGGCATTACAAGGGAGGCTGGGACACCAGCATGCTGTATGCCCTCAGCAAGCACTTAGCAGCGTTTCTGGACATCAGTGGTGGTGTTAAGTGCAAGTGTCAAATGGCAGTGTATCAAGTCAAATGGCAGTGAATCAATCCTGAACTGGATCACCACAGCAGTCCTTGAAAATTGGGATAAGTCCTGGGTGGAATGTGTGCTGTGGAAGATGTAGTGCTGCTATCTGATTTACCAGGGTGAGAGAGCTGTTGGTTAAAATTTTCTAATGGCTTCTCATCTAACAATTATCTTGGGAGCTAAAAATAAGAATGGAGACAAGGAAAGCACATGGAAATAATACCCGGTCTCCCAGTGAAGACCTCTGCATTATGGGGATGTTTGTCTGAGTTGAGCTGAAATATAGCCAAGGTCACAGTGTTCTTGGTTGAAAAATAAACTTTGCTGAGGAGCTGGGGACGTATTTATTCTGGGTCTTGGTGTCAACATCTGATTAGAGTTGCTGATGTGCAGGAGGTCCTGAAAGTTCTCATGAACAATAGCTGGTCAGAGTCAGCCTGTTTATAATCTTCCTGTAGAGATCCTGTTGTACTTCAAGATCCCTTTTTCTTACCCATTTTATTGGGCTCTACTTCTGTCTCTGCTGGGTCTCGCTTTGTGCATTGTCTGTGTAGGTGAAGGCTGAAATGTGGATGGCTGTTTGTCTCAGGAGGGGAAAAAATGTGGATTGGCTGCTACAGGGAAATAAAGGCTTTTTTGTTTCCCTGAAATAAAGGCATTATGCTGTGTGTTGTCCTCTGTGAAATACATTGGCTCGTTCCATTGTTGCTGTGAGGCAAACATTTTCTCCTTTTGTTTGGTTGGTTGGGTTTTGGCCTGTAGCCAGAAATGGTAAGAAATAAGAGATTATTGCTGGAAATATATTTCTGTTTCCCTTTCTCTCTAGCAACAGCTGGTCTCACAAACCTGCTGAGGTGTGTTGTGGCGAGATTTTGTTTGTGAGAAGCTTGTACAGCAGCAGACACAAGGCTTGCTCTGTGCATAACTAGCAATTGTCGTCCATGTATTGTGACTAGAGGCTCTTTGTAGTGGTAACAGCGCTTAGGAGATAATTTGGCTTTTAGGAGGACCCTCAAGGCCTGCACTGACAATGGGTTTGGATTGCTCAAGTGATTGCAAAAGGCCAAAGGAAAATCAAAGACCAAGACTTTGTCTCTTAAACACTGCCTAGACATTGTCACTCAGTTTTAAATGCATTCTCCTATTGGGAGGGGGAACTTTGTGAAAGAGGCTGGAGGAAAGGTCAGAAGTTGGTTTAGACAGATGGTGATGTTGATGCAACATCTTTTCACTCCTTGAATGGCATTTATTTTAGGGGCATGTTCTGCAGCCAACCCCACCAAGACTGGGCTTTAAACAACCAGGCTTTCCCTGAAACTGTGATTTATTTTCTATCTCAGGTGCTGAAAGTTCAGGGAATTTGGATGCCGTAAGCAAAGACCTACTGCCTCGGCAAGAAGCTAGACTGAAAGCAGGCCTGGAGATGGCTGTGAGACACAAAGACAAGTTGTTGGAGTTTGACAGGATGAGGTAGGTACCAGCTGTGAGCACTGAAGTTTGGTGTTCTCATTCACTAGTACAAGAATGAACTCCTCCAATGTGTTCTGTCCTTGCTTTGTGTTTCTGAGAGCAGAAGGGAGCAGGAATGAAGGGAGGTTTGGGGCACACGGTGCTGTTCTGGGCTGGTCTTTTACCATTGTGGTTATTTCTCACCAGTGTGCGTCGAACCCAGGTCATTGACGATGAATCGGATTACTTTGCGACAGACTCCAACCAGTGGCTCTCCAAGCAAGAGAGGGAGGCCCTACAGAAGAGAGAGCAGGAACTGCAGGAGCTGCGCCATGCCTCCCGCCTCGCCAAAAAAATCACCATTGACTTTGCTGGAAGGCAGATCCTGGAGGAGGACAGTGGGATGGCTGAATACCACAGCAAGTAAGTGAGAGCAGGGAGGTGAAAATTGCTACTGGTGAAGAGTAGCTACTGGAAGAGTGAGTGTAAGGAAAGCTGTGCAAGCTATTCTCTTGAAGGGCACCTGTGTTTGTAGGATGCACTCCCACATCCTTTTCTTCCTTCAGGGTCTTTTTGGCTTGCAGCGTGTAATCTTTCAGCACAGACCTGCTGAGATCGCTGCCTCAGCCTGACTGTGTGAGACTTGCAGAGCTAACACATCTCTTAGACGTAAATCTTCCCTGCAAAGTTGTTGCAGAAGGGCTATCTCACCAGAACCAATTAATCTCGGCATCCAACCTGGAAGAGTTTCTGTGTCAGATAAGAATAACCATTGAAATTAAAGCAAAGAAATTATCTAGTTTAGGGAAAGTGGTTAAAAAAAACGGAAAGACTCAGGTTAGAGATGTTTGTGCAAGGATTTTGCCAGGGGGAAGGAGGGAATTCTCATGCCTCTCATTTGTCTTTGCAGGCTGGATGAAACTATTGAAGCCATTAATTGTGGCACACTGAACAAGCCAGTTGCCAACCCAGAAACAAAGATGACTCTGAGTTCTGGTGTGCTAGTGAATCCCTATCTTCTTCAGCCTGCTCCTCTGGTGAGTATGAGTTGAATTTTGTTGAATTAGTTGAACTGACTTAGAGCAGAATTCTGACTAACTCTGGGAGGGCTGTGCTTAAGAATTGTGAATGCTAGTGTCCCTGTAGGAGTGCCTCATTCCTCCCCTGTCTCAGAGATTCTCATTTGCCATCTGAGTTAGAGATAGAGAAGATTTGCCAGTTCCCTGCTTTTGGTCCCGCTCTCAGGAGGTTTGTTATATTTGGGTTGTAGTCTCCTGCCACCTCTTCAGGAATTTGGAAGAATTTCTGAGAGTCAGCCTAAGGCTGTGTTATTTTTCAGCTCTATTAATGAAGCCTTTTCTGCCAGCTTTCCTGATCTCGATGGGCATAATCTCTAGCGTATAATTCTACTTTAATCACGATACGATTGGTATGTGCTAAGCATTTTGGAAGCAGGATGATTACCAGTTTTGAGTGTTGACAGCTGTGAACTTGCTTTGAAAATTGTATTTCCCTATGAATACTTTAAAACACCAGCCTGCAGTTTTATTCTTTAAATCTGTAGTTTAGCTGTGATGCACAGAAAGGAAGAGCTACACAGAGTGGATTCACTCTGCCTTTCCTACTACCAAAGTATGGTGTGCGTGTGCAGCATTCTCTTTGCAGGGACGGATGAATGATCCCAGTAAGAGTAATATAGCGCTATCTTTAAGTGAAGGAAAGCTTCAAATAGGATTTACATTCTATATATATTGCTACTAGAGAGGTGCTAACCTTTTTCTTGTTTCTTTTGAACACTGAAGTGGGTGGACCAAACTGGCTTGCTCCCACACAGGGGAGCCACCCATTCCATGGGTGCTGGAGAAGAGTTTGGCTCAGAACGGAACAGACTGCGGATTCAGGACCGAGAGTTACAGGAGATCTCAGATGATGGTTGGTGCCTCAGCATGCACCAGCCTTGGGCTTCCTTGCTCATAAGAGGAATCAAAAGGTAAAGAGTAAAATGTTGGAGAAGCCCAGTGAATCCATTTCTCATAAAACAGCTAAACTGGAAGGTTCAAGCTATGGAGAGATGCTGACATTTCTGCTGTATAGTCAGGGCGTACCTTTTCGGAATGCGAGAGGTAAATAGCCTGAAAATGTTCTTCTGGTCCTTTTGTCTGTGATAAGTCTGTGTAGCACACTTTGTTTAAACTAAAGCAAACCAAAAACACCCACTCCATACCTTGCACACATCTTTCCCCTCTGGCCTAGGAATCAGGTTCCAAAGAGAAGCTCCTTCAGCCCAGCATCCCTGGCACGTTAATTCATCTTTCCTGTCATTAGTAGAGAACAAGGAATCATCTTTAGCATTTATTCTTTCCTTCAAAGAATGTTTCATGTTAGAGAGCAAAGCTTTACTCTTCTTCCAGTTTGAAGATGCTGTAAATCTCAGCGGGTGCTGATTCTGCATTGAGGTGATCTGGGCTGCTTTGGTACAGGTGCAGCATTGGTGCTTGGTGTCCATGCTGAGATCCATAGCTAAGGACTGCCCTGTACAGGTGTCTGGTCATTTGTTACTCTCTAGATTGCATGCTCAATGTGCCAACTTTGGAGCTTAAAAGTGAATTATTCAAGCAGATTGTCCTGCATACTTCCAACACACTGTTGTTTCTACGGGAGATTGATGTCCTTTTGTGCTGTTACTTTGTAGGAGTGAGGACATACTTTGCTTGTGACATTATTTCTTGCCTTCTCTGCTTTTCTCTAGTTCTGACACATTGCTTGAGGTTTATGTAGTCAGGGCAAAGTTTAGCAACATGAATTACCTAGGGAAACATTAGATTGAAAGTCTGTCTGTGTGGGAATTCTCTTGAAATCTGAGTCCTAAATTCTCCTTTGTTCTCCTAGGGTGGAGGGCAGGACCTGGTACACATCTCATAGAGGGCGGTTGTGGATTGCAGCTACTGCCAAAAGACCTTCCCCTCAGGAGATCTCTGAACTGGAGACCACCTATAGAATGCTGCTTCAGAGAGGTGAACTTCTCTCCTTGGATCTTTGTACACTGAGCCACATAATGAGCAGTGTCAGCAAGGCCTTTCTGCTGAGCAGTTATTACTGCTTCACTTTTTTACTTTCTGTTCTTGAAATTCTCTTCATCCTTTGTGCATCAACTGAATTGGTATCATGGCAGACTTTCACTCCATCCTTAGGCTTCTCAGATACTCCAAGCACAAACACTAGAGAATTGTCTGACTTCCCTGATCAGTTTTGACAGCGAAGGACTTCACTGCATTCTGGGCTCAAGCAATAGGATACCAAGTGTGTGTTTATGTGTGTGTGTGAAGTTGCTTGTGCTGCCTCCTGTTCACGGGGATGTTAAAGGCTTTTTACGTATTCTGACTTTGTGGAAATCAAGAAGGAAAACTAGCAGTTTACCACATGTTTGTGCAGTGTTTCTGCATGTTGTCCAGCTGAAATGTCATGTGCAGGAGTGTCATGCAGGCTGAGGATGTGTGGAGGGAGCAATGCACAACCTTTACCATTTTCAGCACACACACAGAGTTTATGCCAGTTGTGCTCTTTCCCTACTGAAAGTGGAAAAAAAGAACTTCAGAGTGTTAAAGTCACTTTATATTTTCTTCTGCCTTAAAAAGTGCAGGTGTGTCAAGGGGAGAGGGGGTATCTGGGGATTGAGAGATCCTAGCAATGTGTATGGAGATGTGTGCCCCTTAAAATATATTTCTTTTGATGCAGATGTGGAATTTCCGAATGATTATCCCTCAGGGTGCCTCCTGGGCTGTGTGGACGTAACTGATTGTTTATCGCAAGAGCAATTTAATGAGCAGGTGAGTGCAGTAAAACATTTACAAGCCTCTGTTTTCTGGAAAACTTTTCCAAGTGGTGTAACTTACTTTTCTGAGATGCTCTAGAGAAGATGGTGAATGAAAAAATTCAAGTGTGATGAGAGGAGGTACTTCTACGATGTAGTTCTGTATGGCTAAGCAAGACAATATGTTTCATCAGTGGTGGGCTGTAAGGATTCAGTCTATAAACTAGTTTCTCACGTACCATGAAACCCTTTTCAGTAAGGACTCATAGCTGTTTAATTAAACTAACACAGGCTTGAGAGATCATGCTGCTAAGGCTCCTGACAGCTGTTGCTTTCCCTGTGTGGACAAATGTGCAACAGAAGATTGTGGGTGCTGTATTTCTGGTTTTTATCCTCATTTGGCAAGCTCAGGAACTTAATCTCACCTGAATATGACTTATTCTAAAGCACTGATTGTCTTAAACACAAGATGCTGACAGAATTGCTCAAAGTTTGACCTAGCCAGGCCGTATGCCTGCACTGGTCTTTCATCTCAGAAAGGACTTTACCTAGAGTAAAGCATTCTTGACTGATCTGTTAGCCCTCTATCATCAAATGGTTAGCGCCTTTCCATTCAGCAAGGCTATCACTGGAGTCTCCTGCAGTGTGTGTATATCCAAAACGTGTCTGGGTAGAGCTGTTAGGGTTGAAAAAGGGTTGGACTATTGCACTCAAAGTGCAGTGATGGTTGGATCATCATCTCTCTGGAGGCTGAATACAGGTGTTGGTGCTCAAGGTCTTTTCCTCAAACTTCTCCTATTTAATGAGGTTGGACCAGAGACCTCCTGAAGTCTGATTCTGTTCAGTGATGCTGTGTCAGACTCCATACCCCAGACGTGGAGCAGCTGCTTTCCTCGGGGTATGTTTTATTAATCTACCAAGTCTGCACTTAGCGCTAAGCACAGTAGGCTTGTTCTCAGTGCTGTTCATTCCACTGCCCCATCTACAGCCAGGTTTGGTTGAATGGGAGCTGGCAAACCCCGACATGGTCACTTGATAGTGAAGAAGACAGACTTTCGAGATGGAGGAGAATGCACCAGACTGATGAGTGCCTTCTAGCCACAAAGAGTTGGAGAGGCATCAGTGGCTGATGGCAGTTTCTCATAAAGTGTTTTTCTGGCCTTCCCACACCCCTGAGGTTTTTAGCAAGCAGAAGTTACGAGAGAGATGCCTGGAAACCACAGATAAAGAGAGTGCTTCTGCTTATTTTCAGTCAGGGTCACTTCTCTCAGGAAGGGGGAAAGGTTAGACTATGAGCAGCAGAGGGAGCTTTGGGACAAGAATACAGCAGTCTGCAGGCACTTTTGGCCTTTGTGTGGGAGCAAACGTTGGCAGAGAGAAGAGGAAGAAATTTTGGGGTCAGTGTGGGATTTTTTTTTCCCTGTATCATCATCATCCACAATTCCTCTTCTTCCACTGTGGGCATGTTCTTTAGGTGCTGGTAAAATGGCTGCAACAGCTTCTTAAAATCTTGAAATCAAGATGTTGGTAACTAGTTTTTAATCTTCCCACAGAGACATTTCACAGTAAAGAATAGTCTCTGTAAATTCCTCTCAGTTCGCTGACACCACTTGGCTGGAGAAACACCAGGAAAAGAATAGCATATTCCAGGAATGCTGTTATGATACCTATAGCCAAGAGATTTTCTTCTCAAAAGCCATAGCAGATGTGGGTTTATATCTTTCTGGCTTTTGCTGCTCCCATATCACAAAATTTTTGTTATTCCTAATTTGTTATCTTTTTACAGTGCTTTTGTCAGTCTTTTTACTCAGGCTCAGTGTATGCAGTGTTTGTTTCTCTAGCTTGTAAGATTGAATTCAGAGATCTGAGCATCCTTCTGAAGTTGGTTGATGAGAAAATGTGTGTGGTTTTGGACTAGAATGAGCCGCAAGTGCATCTGGAAGAAGCTGAGAGGAATTTAATTGCAAATGCTCGCAAGACAAAAATGCGTGTAGCGCCAGCTCAGAAATCCAAGTTGGATCTTGCTGGGAGCAGGAAATCCCTGTTGATCGCACTGGTGATTCAGCCCAGGTTTATCAGCAAGCAGCCCCAAAGCCACTTGTCAGCAGTGTAATCCAGCGATTACTTGGTGTACAAGGTCTCCTCCTAGCTTCAGGAGGAGCAGGAAAGGCCGATGTTATTATCTCCCCACTTAAAGCTTGCAAAAAACACTGGCAATTTTCTTAAGAGCTGCAGTGTGTTATCAGGTAAGGCAACGCAATGCTGCCACAGAGACCTTGGAGATGAAACCACTGCAGAGCTCCTCAAGCACTGTGCTCAGGCTCACACCTCTCCTCTTCCCCAACTTTTATTGGAAGGTTCTGTGTTTTCTACAAGAAATAATTTCACAAGCACAGAGCAAGCTGTGTTTGTGGGTTGTCCCCACCAGCTGAAGATGAAATAGTTCCCTGTGGTGCTCCAATGAGCATCAAACAGCACTCTTGTTTGATGCTGATCCTGCCTTTTCCAGCAGCCACAGGAGTTGGTTTTGACTCTTGTGACCATCCTTTCCACTAGACAAGGGAGGCTCTTACTGATCCATCTTTCCTGAGGATATATATATTTTTATATATATTTTTTACACTTGTGCAAGTGCTTGCCTTATTGTTTGGAACTGGTTACTTATTCATGTTATTACTGGACATGCAGGTCTGGCCTTGCATAACCCTTTCACATGGGTCAGCCTGCAGCATGCAGTGTTTGAAGGTGGCTTGGTTTGCTGAAGTGGTTTGCAGGTCTGCAGGGCTGTGCAAGAAGTGATGACAGGACAAGATCCTGCACGCAGTAGCTGGCAGAGAGCAGAGGAGGATGTTTGCTGAGGAGAGATGTCCTTGTGATTAAAGTCAGCATCACGTCAGATGACATCGCCCTAATCCCAGCTATGCTGCTAATGGTATGGACTTGTCCAATAAGTTCCTCTGGGTCTCTTTCTCATGCAGGAAATAAGGCAGCACTTGCCTATCGGAGATGATATTAGGTATACCTAATTTCAATGCTCTGATCTTTCAATAGAAGCTATTCTAGGAGCTGAATTACTATCAGGCAGAAAAGTCCACCCAAGGCACTTGGTGTAGCTTGCTGTGCTCCCAGGGGAGTGAAGCAAAAGCTGCTCTCTGAATTCAGCCCGCTGCCTAGGGCTGGTGCCAGCAGATCCCTCTGTGTGGCTCTTAAATCTCAGTATTTCTAGCAGCGCTTCAGGCATCCTGCACCTCCTTGGAGTGCCTTCTGGACTCATTTCCTCCTGCTGATGGCAGCCACCCAAAAAGCACTGGTTCAGATCAGAATGATCCCTTTGTTATGTTTTTCGGTGCTAGAGGTGACCTGGAAACTTTTCCCCTGTCAAGATCTGAGTGTTGATGACTGCTTTTCCTTGCTGAGGGCTGACGTCACCGACACCTCAAGCAGAGCAAGGAGCTGCCTTTCTTTTCCTGCATTAGGTGTTGGTGACTTCAGCACTGGTAACTGAGGAAACGTGGGATGGTGCAGGCAGGGCTTGGCAGGAGCCTAAAGCAAGCAGAGAACTATTTACATTTATGCTGTTTTAATGTGTTCTGAAGTCCATGTTCATTTTGCTAATGACTTTGATCAGAGAGACTGTTACTTTAACTGGAAAAGGAACATTTCCGCTGCTGCTATTTTAGTAGTTGATAGGTGTGTTTGGACTTATTTTAAATGCAAGCACACACAGATACTGATACCTAGCAGTAGCTATAATCTTGGATTGAAATATCAGGTAATTATGTTTGACGGGAGTAAAGTGTTTATTTTTCATTTCTAGGTGATCGCTTAGTGTCCTAAATCTGCACAAGGGAACGTGTCTAAGCTACTTCTGTGCCACGAGATTGCAGCTATCATTTAAATAGGTTTCTTTCCCCCCCCCCCAGGAAATTTATGTTTATTCTCTTGTCCTCCTCTTTCCTCCCCAGTGGAAATAACAGCAAAAGGAAAAAAAAAGAGAATTGGGCACTAAGCATACAGGACGTGATTTAATTTATCCTGTAGGAATGAAGGAGGGAGATAGAAAATTTCTGTGTTTAGAATCCAGAGAGTGCCTTTTCAGATTATCTGCAAATAAAGGAACAATAACACGCTCGTGGTATTTTCCCAAGAAATAAGTTGATGAGGGGGAGGAACATAAACACATATGTTGAAATGTACTTTGAAGAACATTATGAATATATAGAGATTTAAGTATGACTTTCCGTGAGGACCTCCATAAAGGTTTCCTAGCACAAACTGCAGGTGAGACAAAAGCTCCTTTTTGCAGTGGTGTAGCTGTCTGGTGCACGTAGCCAGGAGACTCCTCTGTTCACTCCCACCGAAGAGATGCTTTTGGTTCCCACGGCTTGATTATCACACCTCTACAAATGAATGAATTTAACAATTTTTCAGGTTTTGGGGACTAGATCAGTTTAGTGCAAAAGGAAAGATGTCTAGGTGGCTGTTAGTGACTGCAACCAACAGGAAGGCCTTTGAACTTTACGGGTCTCCGAGTTCTCCTAAGCTGAATTTGTCATTCACACAGAGCCTGATGCAAGATCCAATAGCATTAGGTGTTAGTCTGTTTTGCAGGGACCTACAGGTGATGTGTGTCTTTATTCAGTTCCTCTCTGTACTTCCTCTAGACACAAAGCACCTCTGGTTCTTGGTTGTAGAAGCAGAGTAGGCACGCAGCTGGTTTGGATTATTGACGCTAAGAGATGGGGGAGTTTTTCTGTACGTGAAGTGCTTTGGTTTTCATCAGAAGCTGTTCTAATGCTCCAGCTGCCTTGCATAAGCCAGCAGGTTTACCGAGGCCACTGCTCACTCTGTTAAGATGAAGGAGAGATTGTCACTTGATGATGATTAATTTAGGAATGCATTAACATGCCAAAGAAATCGAATGATAGAGGCTAGCTTGCCCTGTCTTCTGGTTTCATAGACCCTGGGGAAAAAAACGAAGCCAAGGCTGAAGTATATGACTTAATTAATGATGACTGTGGACTTAGCCTCTGCTACCATTTCAACAAACCAGTCAGCGATCTGGGAATTTGTTTCTTTCAGATGCGGTCACTGTTACTTGCCTTCTTCTTGGCATGTGGGTTTTATTAATCCTGAAACTGAGGGTTAGATAACACTGACCTCAAGCCAGGTGCCCTGGTTTCCCAGCTGTGGCTCAGCCGGGTTGAGCCATGGTCCGTGCCTTTAAGTGGTGATCCTAAACAGTGAGGGCACCGGCAGCTACAAAACACAGCTGAGGGCCCAAAGACTTGCTTCAGCTTTCACCTGCATGGCATCGATTTCGCAGCCCCAAACAGACCGGTCACTCAGCTGCAAATCCTGGTTCGGCTATGAGAAATAGCATGATGCTTCAGTGACCAGATCAATAGCACCAGCAGCCTGCCGGCGGCGTCGTGCCTCCTCAGGGAGCGGCAGTGAGGGTCACAGCGGGGAGTGGCGGCTGCTGGAAGAAAGCAGAGCAGGGATGTGATGTCTGATCTGCACCGAGCTGCATTCACCAACGTTAGGTTTAATCTTCCTCATGTGCTGAGCTCAGCTGCACCACTCTTTAAATCAGTTTCAAAGGAAGAAGTAAGGACTTTATGGAGCTGATTGAAAATGCCTGGCTGCATCTAGCAGGGTGCAGGTGCTCTGAGCAGAAGCAGGTGCCCTCTTTTCTCCTCATCCGCTTGTTGCCTCTCTCCTCCCCACTGCCATGCTTTCGCCTGATAGCTCAAGCAGTGGGGCTGCATTGCAGCTGAGGTTAGCCCTGCCTCCACGCTCCCTTGGCACTGGAGTATGAAATGGTTCTTTCAGCTGAGCCTATTACACTCCTGAATATTTTTCCAAGTCCACCCTGTTTCCCCCGATGCTTGTCAGGCATTCTGTAAGCATCTCAGGTCCTTCTCGTGCTGCTTATAGGTTTACCAGGGTGGGATCTGAGCCACAGAAGGGTGTTGGTGGCTGAGGGTCCTGTGTCACAGGCTGATTTTGGGAGAGGAGAGGGAATGTGACGTGCCCTGCCTCCACCGCCGTGGCTCAGTGATTCAAAATCAAGTGCACCAGAATGAACTTAAGTATTACACCTACATTTCAAAGTCCTGTTGTTGCTTACTACATGTAATTGCTTTCCCTGCCCCTTGAATCAAAGTACAGCTCGTGGTGCAGAACCACAGCTTGAGGCATGGAACACCTACTGGAGGATTCAGAGCGCTCAGGGAAGGATCCCATGGTGATACCAGCCCGCTGCCTGCGTGTCTGGTTGCCTACTGGCCAAGCAAGCGAGGGGCAGAACAGGCAACAACTGGCAGGCATGACTGTGGGAAGAAGGGGAAAGGAAGGCAGGCTGGCTAGCAAAATTCCTTGTGCATTCTCATGGAGGGAGCCAATGCCAGCACATTATCTGCCAGCAGCAGATGTAAGCTCTCAAAAACAGCAGGGAGGATGTTGACTGCAACAATGCATCAAGGCTGCGGTTTGTAACCTCAATAGTAAGGCAGTTAACTTTTTTTTTAACAAAGACATTTTGATTGCCAAATCCATAACCATTAGCAGCTGTGGTTTTTAGCTGTTCCTTCCTCACACGTTGCAGTCTAGACCTGACAGGCTTTCAAACAAAAGTTTGGCTGATGGCTTTTGTTTTTGTTTTTTGCCAAGCTGCTTTTTTCTTTTGCCTCTTGTGCCGATTCGCATTGAGCGTGGCTGTGGATCTCTTTTCTAAGCCAGCCTTCCTGGAGCGGCTCCTCTGTGCCGACGTGGTGGTCTTTGACTCGGGGCTGCAAGTAGAGTTTCTTGGTTGCCTGTTCACTGCAGCACTGGATGTTTCTGCCTCAGGCTAGAAAATCTGGCATTTCTAGAAATTTGGATCTGCTTTGGGATTTCTGTTTAGGAAAATGTTTGTCATGAGCCAGAAGCCTGTTTGGCCTGTGCTGAGGCGCAGGGAATGGGTCCTTGAAAGAAGAAGGCTGAACACTTGCTCAAAGTTGGAAGCATGATGTGAGACCATGTTGGGAGGGAGATCAAGACTCAGTGTGAAGCACTTGGTGTTCTGTGAGCACTTTGTGAGGC
Source organism: Perdix hodgsoniae (assembly GCA_035772895.1). NCBI lineage: Eukaryota > Metazoa > Chordata > Aves > Galliformes > Phasianidae > Perdix > Perdix hodgsoniae. The sequence continues at coordinate 1,965,951 of JAPSGF010000010.1, read as the reverse complement.
CAGCAGCCAGGAAGAGATCACACAGCAGCCCAAACCTGAGTTGCCTGGCTCGGGCGATGGCTCCTGTTGCCAGTCGGTGCAGTCTTTGCTGTGCAAACGTGCCCTGGAGCACTTCAGAATGAAGGCTGGGCTGGGAAGATTGGCTTGATAATCCCCAAAAGCAAACGTCCGTGTAACGAGGCAGTGGAGACTACGGCTGTCAGAACAACAGATGGGGAAAAGATGCTTCAGCATGCCCGTCCTTGGAAAAGCGATGAGGAAGGAAGGACACTGCTTGGGCATGGAGACTGTCTGACTGAAGCCTCGTCCTGCGTGCAGCAAGAAAGAAGGGATTTTTCTTCTTGCTGTTGACTAACTCCTACCTGCTGGACCATCACAGGACCATTAGCTGGTCCTTTTTGTGTGCAGTTGTACCTGAGCCTCTCTTTTGCAGGAGCAGGAACCTGGGTTACTGCCAGTGGTGTGCAGACTGCATTTGGTGGACTGGCAGTGGCGCAGCCTGCTCTGTGTCTTCACCCTCATTTTTGAGAGCTCCATTTCTCCTGAATCCCACGTGCACATGGGACTGGTGTCCGCACTGCAAGTGCTGCCATAAACGACCCCATTTGGCTGCTGCAGCCCCGTTGCTTGCCAGAAACTACTGACTTTCTTTTCTCTTTTTGCAAACCGCTAAAGAAACATTTTCTAGCTGGATGGTGAGCAATTTCCCTCAGGAGAGGAGGAGAAAATGGCTGTTTAGTAGTTAATTACCTGTTATGTTAGTCTGACAGCTATGAAGCTTATGAGGCATGAAAGAAGAGCGGATCTGCCTTTCCCACAAATCACAAGGAAAACCGAAGGAAGTAAGTTGTGTGCAGGCCAGACAAGCTCACGAGCCTCCCCACGCCTTCCCCTCTCCCAGGCACGCTGTCCTGGGGAGCGCTTCACCTCCTTTGCCTCCCGCTTCCCTTGCTTGCCTGCAGCCAGGCTGCTGCTCCCAGCTCTTGGAGCCTGGTGCATGTTTCTGCCTGCTGGGGACGGCTGATTTATGGGCCTGCTTACAGCAGCCCTGCTCTTTCAGAGGGACACCATCTCTGCCAAGACTTTTTTTTTCCTGAATGTGTTTTACGGTGAGGAATAACTGAGTGCTTTTGCCAACACATGGGCTCTGCTTGCTTTTATTCTTTCCAGACAGCTTTGCTTTCCAGAGCTGCCTCTTTTATTTTGAAGCTCTTCGAGAGCAGCGGGGAGGTGAAGGCCGAGCTGTGAGCCGGTGTCCTGGCCCAGCGCTGGGCTCCGAGGATGCATGCTAGGAAAATGATCTGACCCTTTCCATCGCTGACCCCACACAACGCCTCCACCCCCCCAGCACGACCTCCGCGTGGAGCTCTGTCCGGATTCCCCGCCCCGTGGCCCCCAGCAGCCCTAAGATGGAGCAGACGGCGGCTGCCCCGGCGGGACTACAGGTTCCAGCGTGCAATTCTCTGCCGAAGCTGGGCTGCCTGCGGGGACGAGTGGAGGAGAGTGGGCTGCATTGCAGGGCTCTGGGTTTCAGGCAGGCAGGGGAAAAAGGGAAAACAAACGCCGGGGCAATTTCCACTCGGTATTTTTAGCCTTCGATCTCTTGTTTATTTTCTCCAGCTTGTGTGTCTGGAGGCCTTAATAAGACTGCAAGAGGAGCTTGAAAGGTCACCAGCGAAGCTGCTGGGGAATGATTTTGCTCTGCGCTTTGTGCCGCGCAGAACCTCTGCTCCATCGCACATACCTTTGTTCCTCCACTGGGTCCTCCAGAGCAGAGCTCATCTACTTAGTGACGGTTTTGTATGTTTTCCTTTGGTTGTTTCTGTACCCTTTGGTTCAAGCAGGTGTATCTTGTTGCAGAGGGGCGAAGGGCTGGCCCAAGGGCAGCGCTGGTGGTTCCCAAGGAAACAGTGCCCGTCCCGCTTTGCTCATTGTTTGCCCTGGGAGCCCTGGGAGGGACAGGAATGAGGAGAAAGCAGGGATATCACCTGCAAGGAAAACCAGCCAGCAGTGCCTGAGCAAGCCTGCATGGCCCCCGCATCCAGCCCCAGGCTTTACCTCAATTAAGGAAAAAATAGTTCCCTTGGCAGATTGGTGGAGGAAAAACACTGCAGAGGGTTTTCTTAACGTCGGAGAGGATGGGATTGTTTCCGTGCTGACTCCGAGCTCCTGCTTTGCTCTTGGCTGTGGGCTGTGGAGCGGAGAGGCTCGGCAGGCCTGCTGCTATTTTTGGCCGTGACAAGCTGGTGATGGGAGATGAGGGACAGCGAAAGCAAAGTGTAGGGAACATTCATTAGCAATTATCCCTGCCTGCAGCCTGATTGGGGTAGCTGCTGGGGACATCTGATAGCCACTTAATGTGTGTTCAAAGCACCAGCTCCAGAGAGAGGGCGGGTGCTGGCGAATTGGTGGCTGGCTTTTGCAGGAGCCCAGTGCGGCTCCCTCTTCCAGCTTGTGCTCAGATGCTCCATTTAACCTCGAGCTCTCTGTGCGTTAAGCTGCCTGGAGACCTGCTTTTTTTTTCTTTTTTTTTTTTTTTTCCTTTCTTTCTTTCCCCTTCTCCCTGCTAATCTCTTCACAGCTATGCTCTTACAAACCTGTTAGCAGCAAATTGAAGCCTGGCCAGCATGCTTGCAGGGGCGATGGGAGCTTACATCTGCTTGTGGCTGGGGTGAGCGAGGAGGGGAGGGCGGTGGTTGCGCTGACGCAGCCATGCGCAGAGCATACATGGGATTTTGAAGCAGCAGTTGGCAAACTGTTTGCAGCCCACGGTGCCCACTGCCTTCTGAACAGCCATCTTGCAAGCCTGGTATGAGGTGGCAGAAGGGCTGGAAGGAGACCAAACTGTTTTTTTTTTTCACTTCAGTTATATTGTGCAATCCCTTTCTTCAGAGCTTTCTGGCTCGTCTGTGGACTTGGGGGTGGGTTCTTCCCTTCTCAGGGGACAACCTGGCTTCCAGACTTACTTAGAGCTCATTCTAGCCACCTTCTCTTAAATGCTGAATCAATTCCTAATAGACGCAATGCTAAAGACCTAGAGTACTAAGTCCCATCTTATTTACACCCCCAAGATTAAAATGATGAGTGCAGTTGGAACTGGGAGGGAACATTCCTCCATCAGACTCCCAGTTGGGTTGGATTTTTGGTCTCTGGCATTGAAGAAGTGTGGTTTGCCCTCTCACTGTGGAGATTTATTTAAAGAACTAAAAAAAAAAAAAAAAAAAGCTGTTGCAGGCCCTTTTTACTGGTCTCTCTCCTCTCTCTGGCACACTAGGCCTGGTCTTTGGCCTTTTCCTACGCTCTTGCATTTGCTGAAGTGCTGAAGGGCAGTGGTTGCAGTCTGTGGGGTATAGTAGTTGGGAGCAAATTTTTTCTCAGCATCATCAACTTATTGATTGTAGAGTGACTCAGCTGACCTCTTGCAGTCCAGAGCAGAAGCGCTGACCCCTCTGTTGCTGGTCTAGAAAAGCTGCAGACAGTCGATAAAAACAGTAGGATGGAAATGCCATTGCCTTAGGGAAGTGTTTTAGGAGAGGTTATTGTTTGAGGAGGAAATTGGGTGGGAAGAATTGCATACAGCTGAACAGAAGGAGAACTTTCTCAGAGCGGCCAAGGATCGTAAATGTCATTAAAAGCCTTCCAAAGTGCCAATGGCACTTTGAGAAACGAGTTTTTTACTCATTAGGCACTTGGGCAACTGTGGAAAATTGAACAGAGACAAATGTGCTTCACGTCTTGATGCCTGTGTCTGTGATCAGAACATGTCAAGCAGGTCGCCGCTGATAGGAGAGGTGTCTTTGGAGTGCGGCAGGTAGGAACTGGGTTCCTAGCGCTGAGCTAAGCTGTAGGAATAGCTGTGCTGTTCTCCCTCAGTGCTCTTCCTCAATCCTGTTGATGACCGGATAAGGTAGCGTGTTGTTGCCTGCTGGTATGGTAGGTGGGTATCTGCAGTTCTGTTACATTGCTCATCCCCAGCATGGTGATGGCATGCAGTGTTACGAGAGGGTGCTGGTAAGGGAACTAATTAGCAACAGCAGCTAGGAAATAATGACTGACTCCTCTGGTGATCTCTGGGAATGAAGTCTGCTGAGGTAGTTCATACGCACTTGCTTACAAGTGCACCAGGGAGAGGCTGTGCACTTGGTCCTGGTGATGTGTCTTCTGGCAAATGATTATTTGACTGTAGCAGCCAGGAATATTCTGCCTTTGTCGTTCACGAGGATGGCGTGGGAGAATTTGGGGTTAGGTACAATAGGAAACCCAAAGTAGTGTATTGGTGGGGGACTCCTTCCAAGCATCCTGGGCTGAGATGCCAGAGGAAGGACTGAAGCTTTTAAAATGCAGGGCACGGACACTGCACAGATTTGGCAAGTGTACAGAAATGTACCCTGGGAGAGGAGATGAAAGGCTGTGGTGTGGAAACGTAAACCCAAGCCACAGCTGTGGCCTCCATCTTGGCCTTGGGATTGGGTTAAGCTTTTCAAGCTGAAGATTTGGTCCTGGCTTTGGGTGAGATCTGTCAGTGGAGAAACAAGCTTGACTGCTCTTAATGTCTGGATGCCTGTTAGGGGATATTTCCCATTGTGGGGGCCTGTGAGATGTGTGAGAGGAGCGCTGTGGTGTTCAGACCCACCTAGGAGAGGTTTGGGAAGACTTGTGGTCTTGGAATCACAATCTGAATGAGCAGAGGCCAAACCATGTGTCATAAAGCAGGGACACATCGCTTCTGTCACCAGATGGTTAGGATGGTGGCTTCAGCCCCACGGCTCTATGGTGTGGTCTTCAGAGGCCCCGCTAGTGCGAGAGCTGCTGGGGAAGTCCAGTCCCTGGCTGTGGAAAGCCAAGCAGTCACCCGTACGATAGTGAGAGCAATAAAGCCGGGCTAGCATTTCGCACTCACCAGGCATTGGCTTGGGATATTCATACTGGTGTTTTGTAACCTTCCAAGATCCTCCCACCCTGCAGATGGGAAATGAAAATCCTTGGCACCAGCACAAAGTGGTGGAAGCAAGTCCAGTAATGTGGCTTAGGAAAAAAAAAAAAAAAGGAAGAAACTTGTCCAGCATCAGATCAGTGCATCAGGGCATCTGTGGGCCTTGCAGATGAGTGTGGCTCTTTCTCTTCCAGCACAGGTGTTGCACAGCTCAGCTAAGTGCACGTACATCTCTTGCTCAGCAAACGTGGCCCATGCTGTTGTAAAATGAGGGGGCTGGAAACACTTTCCAGTTGATCCACTCCTGGTGTCAGGCTTCTGTAAATCTCCCCTAACTGCCGGCAGCGCTGCCAAACCCCGCTGCGATGCAGGAAAAGTGGGTTGCTCCCTGCTCCGCTCTCCGTGCCCAGCTGTTCAGGACACATCCAAACCCATCTTGGCAGATTGGCAAGAGAGGGAGAGCTTTTCAAACATTCCGCCTAGAAGTCATTTGTTAGGAACAAATGGGGGATTTGCCAGGACACACTGCTCCATCTGGTTTGGCATCCTGTCCCATGCATACAGCAGCCTCTCTGGATCTGCTTGAGGAAAGCAAGGGGGGAAAAAAGGCATTTTTCCCGTGGAAGAGAAACCGCTTCCGCTGTGAGCTTGAACAGGCTTTCCTGGGCTTGAGCTCGTGTGCTGCCCTGTTCTTCTACTCTGCACACGCCTGCCAGCACTAGGCCTGCAGCGAAGGATCTGAAGGGACAGTTGATATTTACATTTTTTTAATTATAGTTCTGCATTTCACTTTTGCACAGCGGTGAGGTTGAGCTGCATCCAGACAGCGTTTCCATGTGCTTCCCACACTGGGCATTATTTCTTTCCTTTTCACCGTTGTTAATGAGAGAAGCACTCTGTTTACACTCTACCTGTAAAATTCCCTGGTGCTTTCATCACGGTGAAATCTCTCAGTAGACTTTGAGTTCCTGGCCCAGAGGAGCAGCCAGCTCCTTCAAGCCATCAACCTCACTCGACGCAAGCTGCGTAAGGGCACTGAGGCAGCACTGTTTCTGTAAAACCCTGTTTTACACCTCTTCAGTAATGGTTTGCTTGGAAGCGTTTCCTTTAGTGCTGCTCCTCACTGTAGAGATCTTTTCACACCCACTGCAGTTTGTCTGACTGTTTTGTGCATGTGTCTGTGTTTCACAGTATCCGGATTTGAGCCAGGAATCTGGGTCTCCATTTGTCTTTATCTGCACTAATCCCCAAGAGATGGTTGTGAAGTTTCCCATCAAAGGAAAGCCCAAAATCTGTAAGTAGTAAAGTTTCCACAGATGCCCTCTTTGGCCTTTCTTGCCTGCTCTCCTCACCACCTCTGCTCGCCTCTGCCATATGAGTTCACAACCTTTGCCCTGCGCTCTTTGATCTATAGGTGTTTGTTTAATGATTCAAATACATCTGTAATATTTTTGTCTTTGGTTCCCCTTTCCCCAGATGTTGCTTCCTTCCAAATACATGCCTCTTCCTGCCTCTGCAAACACTTGGGAATCATGGTGCTCATGTGCTCTGAGGAAACACATGTCTGCAGCTGATCTGCTTCTGGCATGAGTGCTTGGAGGCTGGGTTGGGATGTGAGGCAGGAATCATAGAATCGCAGAATGTCCTGGCTTGGAAGGGACCATAAAGCCCACCCAGTTATAACCCTCTGCTGTCAGCTGGCTGCCCCCCACAAGATCAGGCTGCCCAGGACCACAACCAGCCTGGTCTTGAGCATCTCTGGGGATGGGGTCTCTTGGTAACAGTGCTGGTGCTTCACTGCCCTCTGAGTAAAAAATTTCCTCCTAGCATCTAACCTAAATCTCCCCTCTTTTAGTGTAAAGCCGTTCTCCTTTTCTGTCACTATCTGCCTGTATAAATGTCGCTCTCCCTCCTGTTTGTGAGCTCCCCTCAAGTCCTGGAAGGCCGCAGTGAGGTCTCCCCGCAGCCCGCTCTTCCCCAGGCTGAACACCCCCAGCTCCTCAGCCCGTCTCCATAGCAGAGGTGCTGCAGCCCTCGCAGCATCTCCGTGCCCTCCTCTGCCCCGCTCCAGCAGCTCCGCACCCCTCCTGTGCTGGGGGCCCCAGGCCTGGACGCAGCACTGCAGGTGGGGCCTCACGAGGGCAGAGCAGAGGGGACAGTCCCCTCCGTGCCCGCTGCCAGCCCTCTGTTGGTGCAGCCCAGGGTGCCGTTGGCTTTGCGGGCCCCAGATGGACGCTGCTGCCTCCTGTGTGGCTTCTCGTCCACCGGAGCCACCAGGTTCCTCTCCGCAGTGCTGCTCAGTGAGATCTTCTCGCGTCTGTGCTCACGGCTGGGATCGCCCCGACCCAAGTGCAGCGCCCTCACTTGGCCTTGTTGAACCCCCTTGGGTTCACGTGGTCCCACTCCGAGCCCGCCCAGGTCCCTCTGGATGGCATCCCTTCCTTCTGTCGTATCCACCGCAGCACTCAGCGCGGTGCCATCAGCAACCTGATGAGGGTGCACTCAGTTCCACTCTCAAAGTTTGTCCTCACGGGATGAGGAGGTCGCAATGGCACTCAGGATAGCCCGTGCTGAGTGTTTGCTTTCCATTTGGCAAAAGTGGCCTGAAGCAGCCAGGGCTGTAGGTCCAGATGGACGTGTGACTGCGGGCCAGTGGGGATGGGATGTCCTGGCAGAGCTGGCGGTGAAGCGCTGCAGCATCTGTCTGCACTCTGCTTGCCAGCGTTGTTCGTCCCTTTTATGAGCCACCAGCCCTCCGCAGGCTGCCATTTATTCCTGCCCACTGCTGTAAAAAGAATGGAGGATGGATGCAGCAGCTGGGGAGTCTGCAGTCAGCTCTGTCCTTATTAGCAACCTCCTCACCACACAGCCTGGGGAAGGCACCGAACATGCTTTCAGGGGATGTGAAAAATTAATTTGACAGGCTAAAAGCAGCATAAGCAGAAATAGTCTTGGCTGTTTGTTTAGCAGAGCTGATGGCTGGCTTTCCTTTCTCGTTTGCAGCATGCTTCTCTGGGAGTAGTTATCTAGCGGCACAGGAGCAGCAGGGTTTCTCAGGACCTGTTTATAAGGCCTTGTGAAGCCCAGCATGGGTTTTTGTGTTGTTTTTGAGGGTTTTCTCCCCCCTTCTCTGCTCAAGTTCTCCCATGGCTCTGCTCGCTCCCCGGGCATTTGGCAAATACTCGTAGCGTGCTGAGCAGGTAGAGGGGTAAAGTGATGTGGTTTGTCATTGAGCTTTTATAGCAGCATCTTGGAGGAGTGTTCAGCCAATGGCAGCAAACAGTGCTTGCTGATCTGCAGAGCTCATGCGAGGTCTTGGATCTTGCTGGTGGCACTGTCCTTCCACCAGGGACAGGTCTTTTCCAGAGTGCTGGTGAGCACTCAGGGCCATGTCCTCCTTTTTGTACATTTTTTTTTAGCCTCTCTCTCTGCTCTTGTTCAGCCTCCCTGGTGCCACCATGTCCTGTCCCTGTCACATCTGCCTCCACTGAGCCTCGGTCGGGGCACCGCCTGCCCCCCCTCTGTCACATAGTCTCCTTTGTGTTGTGACAGTTTCCTGCTTGGAGCAGGATCAGTCTAACAGCCTGGAAGGAAGCTGGCTGCGCTGGCGGCTGCTCACTCCCGCTGCTGGCCTTGCCTTCCCTGCCCTCCAGGCAGGGATCACGGAGCTGTGTGCCGGCATGCTGGGTCGCTCATATGAGGCTTGTGATGGATGGGGAAGGAGCAGGGAAGCCATCACCCTCTTGTCATGGTGGCACACTATTTTAGGAGGAGCTGGCTCTGCATCTGATGCAATCTGAAGTGTGGCTCACATCCCCACCTGAGCTCGTCTTGAAGCCTGGATTGGCCATGACAAAATGCCAGCTTGTCTTGTTGGGAAGCCAAGCCAGAGCAGCTTTTCTTGCCAGATAACAGCACGGACCTCACCACAATGACATCTGAATGATTCTCCATTGCAAATGATTCGTTTCTAGCAGCCCGGGGAAGGAAAAAAAGAAACAGAGCTCAATTTGCTGCCAGGGTTATTGTTTGCATGGAAGGGATGGGCATAGTGTTTGTGTCACATTTGTGACCATGGCTTTCCCCAGACATGTCCCTGCTTAGTGTCAGTGCGCGAGGACAAAGCCCAGCTGTGGCTCTTGTGGGAGATCTTCTTGCATCTGGGCACAGCTTTCCAAAGCCGCCATTGAGCAGCACGGAGGTGTGGGGAGGTGAGGAGGGGGGAGAGGGGACGCATCGCAGTGCTGCTGGTGAGATGAGAGTCCTTAAATCATTGAGCGTAAAGAGAAGGAGACCCTGGGGCCGTTGCCTTATTTTTAGCCTTTTCTTAAAGGTTACCCATGTGACGTTTTATCTTTGCCAGCTGATAGAGCAGAGGAGCCCACTGATCACTTCTGGGGCCTGGGAGGAGCAGGCAGTCACGCTAAGGATAAAGCTCACAGCCCAGGATGTGACCGCTTTGGCAGTGGGAGACCAGAGTACAGAGCGAGTGTGAAATCAGTGCTTTTTTCCTGCCAAGTGCCCACGGTTTGGTGACTCGGAGGGCTGGCACGTCGCTTCCGGCCGGTCTGGCTCAGCCCACAGGGTGCCCAGTCTGCTGCTGTGCGTTTGTGGCAGCAGCACAGAGGAGCTGTGCCGATGCCCCATGTCCTGGGAGTTGCTCTGAGACATCCGCCAGCGTCTTGTCTCTGCTCCCAGTTTCAACCCCATACACGAACCCTTGCTCGTGTGCTTTCTCTTTTTTTTGCACGTTTTTTGGTTTCTGTACCCAGCTGAGAGCAAGGCTGACCCAAAAGCAGTCGGGGGGGGGCAGTTTCAGAGAAGTTGCTGTGATGGAACAAGCGGTTTTGTAGTCTGCTTCTTTTGGAAAAAGCGCTGTTGGAGTCATCTTTGAGCTGACATAAGGAATTAGCTCAGTTTGGTGCAAGTTGTCTGTGGGAGCAGCACAGAGCCCGGTGCATCGCGTCCCCAGGAATGCCCCTGACCACGCTGCAGCCGGGCTTGGGTACGGGCAGGGAGGCGGGGTTGGGGTGAGGTAGGTGTTGCCCTCCTGGCTCGCTCACAACACCCGTTTTTTCGTTTTCCCTGCAGGAATTGTCCCCTTGTCCCCCCCCGTGCAATGTCTGAGCTCTGTGCTGGCCCCCGCGCGCCGTGTCGCCGCGCACCCCGGGGCGAGCAGCGATCGCTCCCCAGCAGCGGTGCTGGATGACAGTTTGCTCTCCTCTGCACGGGAGCCCCCCCGCAGCCCCCGGCTCGGTGTGGTGCCCGCACAGGGAAGCCATGGCGGCTGGGAACGCCTGGCTCCTCAAGCACGATAATTGAATGTGACAGCAACACACTAACGAGGAGACCTCGCTGCCTCCAGCTGATTTGCATTGCAAATAGCATTTAAAAATAAAGAGTGATGAGGGTTGCTTTTTTTTTTTTCCCCTCTCTTTACAGGGAAGCTGGATTCAAAGATCCATCAGGGAGCGAAGAAGGGGTTAATGAAGCAGAAAGCCGCGGCGTGACCGGGCCCGGCGGAGCGCGCGGGCAGCGGCGGGCAGCCGGCGGTGCGGCGCGGACACGGCCTCGTCGCGCGGCGCTGCGACCGTTCTGTCCTCGGGCGGCATTAAAAGGAGCGATGTTCCCAGCCTGCATCTCTGCCGCGCGTGGCCAAAGAGCGGCCCCCGCTCACGCGCTCTCCCTGCCTGCGGAGAAGACGGACCTGCCCCCGTTTGCCCCCAGCCGCTCCCCGCGGGGCTCCCCGGCCGGCTGCCCGCCGCGCTGGGCGCGAGGAACTTCCGTTCCCCGCTCGCAGTCCGGAGCCGTTCCCGCGCTCCGGCCCCGCGTTTTCCCCTCCGCCGCCGCTCCCCGCTCCGCTCCGGGCTCCGCGCTCCGCCTCTTGCCTGGCGCCGGCTCCGGGCTGCCGCGTCCCCGCGGAGCCGAGCGCGGCCGAGCGGAGCCGAGCGGAGCCGAGCGGCCGTGCCCCGCGCCGCCCGCCCCGCCCCGCCCCGCCCCGCCAGGCGGACACCGGCGCGGCCTGCGCGAGCGGCCCAGGCGGCATGGCGGGCCCGGAGGGCGGGCCTTAGCTGCCCGCGGCCCACCCGGCCCCATGGAGGAGACCTAGGGCCGCCGGGCCGAGAGAGAGCGGGTGAGTGCGGGGGGAGCGGCGCGGCGGGGGGGGGCCGAGCTCCGGGCCCCCGTGCGGGTACCGGGCCGGGGCCCTCGTCCGTCCCGGCGGAGCCCGTTGGGGCCGCCCCCCCCCCCCTTTCCCCCTCCCCCCCCGAGCGCTGCGGCCGGGACCCCCGAGCCCCCCGTGGCTCCGAACCGCCCCTCGGCGGCCGTTGGTGCCGGGACCCTCCGCCGCCCCCCCGCCGTCCCCAACGGCTCCCGGCCCCCCGCGTGACCCCGCGTTCCCCTCGGCCCCCGGTTGTGGGGCGGTTGTGCCCGGGCCGAGGGTCGCCGCCCGGTTCGCCCCGCGTTTCCCCGCCGGCCGGAGCGCCGCATCGAGCCGCTCCCGCGGCGCTGCCCGCTCCCTCCATTGTGTACACGGGAAGGTCACCGGTTCGGGCCCCGTCTGTCACGCCGCCCCCCCGCGCCTCTCCCCGCAAGGCCGTGTCGCGGCGGGCGGTGCTCGCGGCCTCCCTCCCCCCCTCCCCGTTCCCCCCGTGGTGCGGGGCCCGCGGGGCCGCTCCGCGCTTTGTGCGTGGCTCCGCCGTAGGACCGCGCCGCACATTTCTGCTCTTTGTTGGCGGCGCACGGCCGCGCGCGGCGCTGGGAGGGCGGCTCGGCTCCCATTGATCTGCGCCGGGAGCCCGGCGTGGGGGGGCTGCGGACGGAGCGCCGGCCTCTCGCGCCCCGCTGCCATAGAGGCTCCTTCGGCCCCGTCCGCCCGCGGCGCGATGCGGTGCTTCGGCAGAAGCGGCCCCGCGTCGGGGCCGGCCGGGAGGAGGTCGCTGATGGAGCGAGGTGCCGTGACCTGTAACGGAGCGTGGCCGGGGCTTTTGGGCTCGGCCTCTGTCCCCGGACCGCTCGGCTTCCTGAAACGCGTTTAGTCGGGAGGAAACGGCTCGCTGAGCAGAAGAGCGGCCGAGGGACGCGCGCTGCGTTGGAGCCGGTGGCGTCCCGGGGCTCAGCGGTGGGGGGGGACCCCCCCCCCCTTTCCCCCGGGGCCCCCCCCCCCCCCCCCCCCCCGAGCGGGACCCGTCTTTCCCTGCTTTCCCGTGGCGGCGGTGGGAAGATCCGCTCCGCATCGCATTGCCCTCGGCCTCGGGCAGGCGTTCCCACGCGCGGCCGCGCTCTGATTCGGATTAAGGCGCTGTTGATGCAACGCGGGTGCCAGATGTAAGGCGGTAAGCCTCTTTGTCCCCTTTATCCAGAGCCTTATGTAAAGACGATGGTATTTATGGTCCCAGGTACATCGTTTCGGGGATGCGTGGCAGCACGTGCTCGGATGCTCTTATGCGGTGCGTAAGGGAAATGTGGGCTTTGGGGACCGCGAGGCGTGGGGCAGTGCCCCGCTGAGCTCCGGGTGAGGTCAGTGCTCGGTTGCGCAGCAGAGCCATCTCCCTGACTTTGGGTTGGGAAGGAGATGGGGCTGCCCGCAGACCTGCCCTGCTGGCTGCCGGTGGGATGGCTTGGGGCTGTTTGGGTGCGTGCTTTCCCAGAGCCCAGGGAGGTGGCCCGTGTGAGTTGATTCTCCCGTGGCGCTCTTACTGTGATCCTCCACCGGCACCCTGTGCTGTGGTCCATCTCCCTGCAGCGCCGTGCTTCCATCAGGCGGCCGCGGCGGTGGGCTCTGCTGGTCCCATGGTTAGAATGGGATGGAAACTCGCCCCGTGACTTCAGCTCTCCTGGGGTGTTTTTGTGTTCAATATAGCATTTCTTTGAAGGAAATGTCCATCTCACCTCTGGCAAATAATCTATTTGCTAATTGTAGCCAAGGTGTTACTTTGCTTTTGCTGCAGCTGAGCATCCTCACGTGCTAAGAAAGTCGGCCTCACCTGAGCGCCAGGTGTGTGGGCAGGAGGGCTGTGGGCCAGTGCAGGAAAATCTTAGTGTTAAACTCCCGACTTCTGCAGTTTGTTTCCTTCTTTCTGGAATAAGCAACAAAAAAGAGAGGAGAGAGAACGTTGTGCTTTTGCAAAGTGGCCGCGGGCAGGCTTTGCAGCATGGGATTTCCCGTTGAGCTGCCGTGGGCTGCTTGGCCTCGTGACAGCCCAAGGATGACGTCTGCGTGCCGCGCTCCGTCGGGTGTGACGTTGCTTTGCTCCGGGACGGTGATGTATCAGTACAAAACAAGGCGATTTGGGGACCATTTCCGTAAATGTGATGCCCCCTTCCTTGAGTCTGATGGAATGGAACCTCTCGGAAGGAGCCGTCGTGCTGCTGGCACTGCGATGGGAGCCGTGGTGGGCCGGGGCTCTCCAGCTTCCTGCAGAACGGTGCCTCTTCAGACAGGCTCAGCGGCTGCGGCGGGACTCCTCGTCCTGGAGATGTCCTCTGTGTTTTTCTGGTTTAGACATTCCTTCTCTTTGTGTCCATTGCCACAAGTAATTAAAACTGGACTACAGCTCGAAAATAGGCCAAGTACACTTTGATGCATGATTCTAGCTTTTTTCTTATTGTGTTCCATTACATGCTGGCTAATTCACAAAACTCGGTCATTTGCAATGGGCCATTAGTGTGAATTAGCAACTTTCTGATGTATATCATAGCATTGCAAATGGGCTTTATTAATCTGCAAAACACACCTATTTATTATCCTTCCCATAAGAAAGAAAGAAAAAAGAGGAGGGGGGGAGGTAGAAAAAAAAGTGCAGTTGGGATTTCTTGCTCCGATCCTCAGTGTGCCGCGTTTGTCACTGCTTGCCTGTCTCCTCCTGCGCTTCGCAGCCTGGCTGGCTTTTCCCAAAGCGTTCCCAGGCTGGTGCCTTGACAGCAAGAGGGATTGCAGCTGCACCTCCGGTCTTCTGCTGCAAATGAAGCCTCCGCTCGTCTCGCCAAGGTGCCCTAATTGCTTATTGAGTGAGGGGAATTAAAGGCGTTAATAGGAGAAGTGGCAGCTCCTTCATTTTTGGAGTGGCAGAGAGGTGTTCTTTGTCCTCTGAAGGCTGAAGTGCTGAAGCCCTGGGGTAGCTCCAGGCGCTCTCTAGTGGGGGAGGACAGGCTGCCCGTTCTACATGGGGCTTTGCAAGGGTGTAGCCAGACCGGTTTGCAGTCCGCACAGCTGCCTTGGTTCCAGTTTCCTGATGGAGAGGGAGAACCAACCCCCAGATTTGTCCCATATGTCCCTGTGGGAAGCGTCACGATGCGCTGCTCAGTGCCAGGCTTCGCTCAGATGTCCCTTCTCCAGTGTCTGGTGGTATTTTTCGGCAGGAGCAAACTGTGGGCCACTAGGAGAGCACCTGTGCTGGGGCCAGAGCGTTCCCATGCTAGTCCTGGCTGAATGTTGCTTGCGGGGATGCAGATTTGGGGTGGGGATGGTGCTGTGATTCTTGCTGGTTTTGAACCACCAGGTTTAGGCTGCCCAGAGCTGTGGGTGCCCCATTCCCCAGAAGTGACACGGCCATGGATGGGCCCTGGGCAGCCTGAGCTGGGGGTGAGCAGCCCACGGCAGGGCTGGGAGCTGAGCTTCGTGGTCTCTGTGGTCCCTTCCAACCTGAGCCACTCTGTGATTCTGTCCCTGGATCTGGACAGATGTGAGAGCTGAGCTCGCAGGGAGGGAGCTGGCTCCCTCGTTCCCCTGCTTATTCCTCATGGCAAGGTTTCTCAGTTCCTCTTTCCCAGTTCAGCCACGTGTTGGGAGCACTGGGTGCTGCATGGATGAGGACCTGTGGACCTGGGCGAAGCTCTTGGCTGTGTTCAGCTCTCAAATTTTGAGTTCTGTGAGGTCGTACCCTGCGGCCTTGAGGACAGCGATTTTGGCCACGGGGCTGCATCCATCCATCCCCACACTGCAGGGAGGGAGGGCCAAGAAGAACAGCATTTGTCTTTTGTCTTATATGGGAAGGAGAGAAAGTGATGCTCGGCACCTTCACGTGGCTTTGCAGGCACCTTCGCGTGCCTTCTGTCGACAGTGTCATGTCCCAGACAGGGGTTTGTGCTCTTGAAGTAGGAAGTTCTTGGATTTCCCTGCACGTTGGGTGAGGAAACCTGAGTGGTGTTTGATTTGGTACAGGGGTAGGCAGCTGGGAAACAACACAATGGCTGCAAATGGGCCAGAACAAAGTAATTGTGAATATGAAGGTGTGTGTGCTCGGGGTGGACAAAAAACAGTGACTTTGGACACTTCCAGAAGCCATTTGAGGATGAAAGAAGAGTTGTTCCCATTTTTCCCATCTCAAGACACTAGAGAAGGCCTAAGACGTTTCGTCCCTTTCCTTTCCCCCTCTGTGTGTGCCTCACACCGGTGACGTCGCTGCCGGTGACGCCGGGCTGTTGGGGCTGAGGGGCACGCGGTGCTCCGGGCTCTGGCTTTGCTGGGTGCCTCTTTTGGGAGTGTTGGGCTTTGTCAGCCGCCCACTGGGCTCCTCCTGAGCTGTGCTGCATGTTGGAGCAGAATAAGCATCAGAAGGGAGAAGAGTTTTGGCTAACACAGCAAAACCTGCTCTTCAGATCTCATGCCGTGTGCCCGTATCTCGTTGCATCTATGGATTCTTTGTAGTGATTGAAGTCCCACCTTGCTGGAGGGTTGTGTTTTGGGGTTACCAGCAGATTGGGGGGGGGTTGGATGCGAGCTTAAGTTCTGGTCTGAACCACAGCTTTTGCCTGCTGATGTGTGTTACACCGGTGTGCACTGTGTGTTTGGAAGTGGGTGGGTGGCACGGTGGGTAGATCTGCTACACTCTGCTCTGCAGTCCTCCCGCCCCCCTGCACCCAGTGCCTCTCACAGCACCCCGCTTTTGCACGGCCACATTCGGCTTTCCCCAGGAACGCCAGCACATGACTCAGCCGCCGGCGCTGCCCCGTGTCAGGTTCATCCCTGGTGTCACAGCTCCGCCGGCGGAAACTTGGAGTCCCGGCGTAAGTTTGTGGAGCGCTCGCTGGGCTGCAGTGCATGCTGGAAGATGTAGTCTCACCGGGGTGCACCTCCATATTAAACGAGGAGGGCTTGGCTCCATTTTATTCAAATGGGGCTCAGCCTGCTGGCTTCTGGCAGCGTGCCCACGCCATCCCGCTCCAGCCGGGAGCCGCCGGAGTTGTGCCGGTGCCCGGTGGGAGCGCAGCTCCTCCGTGTCGTTGGGTGCGCCTGGCGACGGCACGGGGCGAGCACAGAGCCCTGCCTGCCCTGGGTGGCACTTGAGGAGGGTGTCATGGCCAGGCGCCTTTGTCTGCTGCCCCTCGAGTGATGCACGGGGGAGAGCAAGCCCTCCTCCCTGCTGGATTTCTGGAGCTGAAAGCAGCAAGTGAGTGAGGAAGCTCCTTTGTGCAGATTTCTCCGTCTCCTCTTGTGTGTGCCAGCTGGCTCTCATTCAACATTTCTCTTTTTTTTTTTTCCTTTTTTTTTCTTTTTTTTTTTCCCTCCTCCATCTCCAGAGAGAGGGGGCGGGGAGAAAGGGAACATCTTAAAAAGAAATCTGCAGAAAAAGACACGGGAGTTACTTCGCAAAGATCCAACCCAAACAAGCCCAGCCAGGGGATTATGAGCACAGCCGCCCTGGGAAGGGGAATGCGTCTCCTCGGAGCTCGCTTTGCTTGTAAAAGGAAACAAAAAGGGGTCTGGTCCTGGGACGGCGTGCGGGGAGAAGGGGCTGGGGGCATGCCTCATGGCCAGGCCCCTCGGGTCCCCACAGCTTTCTGTCCCCTTCGCCTCTTCTTGCTTCCTGAAAGCTATGCAGGGTGAAAGTAGCAGTCAGTCGTTCCTGGGAGCCACCGGAGGGCTGCTCCTGGAGCGCGCGGGGATGAGCCAGCCCTTCTCCATTGGGGCAGGAGCAGTACTTCCTCCGGCATCCTGCTGCCTCTCCCTGGATTCCAGTACCACGGTGCAGGGTTCGGCCAGACCCAGCGTGCTGGAGCACTAAGAGCTGGGGCTCGTGCAGCTTCCCGGCTCTCTGCTGGGTGCTTTTTGAAGTGCTGTGTTTGAATAGTTTCCTCTAGGTGTGTTTGCAGTTGGCTGCTTGCTCCCAAAGTGAACTTTCAGGTTTGTCTCTAATACACTGGCTCCTTCCCAGCACGGAGATGTGGATTGGAGAGGTCTCGGCACCTAATGGAGCTGAATTATTCATGTCTGGTGCTGCGTGTGCGCAGCATTCCCAAGCAGAAAGCTGTCTCCTTGTCGGATCTGTGCACCAGGACTGCTCTTAAAATGCTGTGCTGGCAGGGCTCCAGCCAACAAGTGAGCACATGCTGCTCGTGTTGCATGGGATCCATCCGGCGATGGCGGGAGGTGAGTGGCAGTGTGAGGCGTGGGGACCTGGACAACATTTGGGGCTGTGGGAACTGCGTTTACCTCCTCGTGTGTGGGTTGGCTTGCAGAGAACCACCCCGCATTGCATTTTGGGCTTGTGGGCTGGGACGTGCTGCTTCTTCCCCGTTCCTCTTTGCGGTACCTTCAGTGCCCAGCCTGTTCCAGTTGGTCCTGTTTGAGCTCTTCCCTGCCTGGCAGGGCCTGGGCAGCCTCCTCCGGCGGGTGCTTGTGTTCTCCCTGCGTTTGCTGAACCTGTTTGCTCCTGGCTCTCCCAGGAGCCAGTGGACTTGTGGGCTTCTTCTGCCTTTTGTTGTGGGAGGTTTCAGCAGCTGTTGTCACCCACCGCTGCCGTTTGCATAGCTTCAGACCTAAGTCCTCATCTGCTGCCTGTGTTTTTGATATTTCACCATGGGATGCAGCAGCGGGGCGCTGCGGGGCCGGGTGTGCTGCTGTGCCCCCCTGTCTGCACAGGGCACGGGACCACGGCTCCGGTGTGGGCTGTGCGTCACGTCTGGAAAAGGAAGGGCCTGGGTGCAGGGTGCAGAGCGGGGTGCTCCAGCTGTGTGTGCAGGAAGGTGGGCAGGACGAGGAGGAAGGTGAGAGCAGCGCGTGAGGAGGCTCGGGGCGGCCGTCAGCACGCACGGAGCTCCTGATTCGGCACTTTCTGCCGCTGAAATGAGAGGTCAGTGCTTTTCATTTCCAGCCTGCATGCTCGCCCCTGGCTCCTGGGGTTCAAGCTCTCCGTAATGACCTGTCAGAGAGTGGATTATTGGCTGCGTGGAGCCAGGGATGCTGTGGGGAGCAGATGGAAAATGGTCTGGCTGCGGCAGCCTGTCTGATGAAAGAATCCTTGGCATTTTTACAGTGTTTGCATCTCTGGAAACGCACCATGAAGCTGCTTTCCAGGCTCCTGCTTGCTAGAGTTTGAAGAAATCTGTGTGTGCGTGTGTGGTTGTTGGTTTTTTTTGTTTTGTTTTTTTTCTTTTTCTTCTCCTGTTTCTCTTGAAGTCACCTGTTTTTGAAGTGCTGCTCATCAATAGCAGCAGGCCTCGGGCGCAGCAGAGTTGGAGAGGGGCCTCATCCAGACGGGGCTCAGGGCTTCCTCCCAGCTCTGCAGCTGCACGGCTGGGTGCGGTGCTGCGGCCCGGCCCGGTGGTGCTGCTCAGTGCCACCCCGCATGGCCGTGCGCCCCGGGGCTGCGATTTATTTCGCAGGGAGGCACTGAGCCCCGTGCCTGGCAATGAAGCAGCCCCCCCAGGCAGCCCCCGACTGTGGGTGGCATCGGCAGGAGAGGAATCAATCCTCCATCCCAGGGCTGCGCTCAATAATTCAGAGGGAAATGGCGAGCAGGGAATGTGTGAGTAATGTCTTGTTGGAGCCAGGAGCTGTGACCTGCCAGGGCCTCGCATCGATCGAGGGACCGCTGCCAGATGGCTCCTGCTGTTGCAGGGACGTGAGGACGGTCGAGGGGACTCGCACCCTGCCACCGGCTGGGGCACGTGGTGGCAGTGGGGTGAGAGCTGGGTGCGGCTGCCCCTCTGTGCCATCCTTCCACATCTAACTCCTCTCTCTGCTCTCCCTTCCAGCAGCGATGCCGTCACCTGGGCAGACCCCGAGCGCCGGCAGCCCGAGGACGTCGTAGCGCTGCGGACCCCGGGCAGGAGGCAGGGAAGAGCCTTGAACTGTGAGGGGCCGTTAACTCTAAGATGTCCTTGAGCAGCGGAGCTTCCGGAGGGAAAGGAATCGATGCGAACCCGGTAGAGACGTACGACAGCGGGGATGAATGGGACATTGGCGTAGGGAATCTCATCATTGATCTGGACGCTGATTTGGAGAAGGATCAGCAGAAATTGGAAATGTCGGGCTCCAAGGAGGTGGGGCTCCCGGCGCCCAACGCGGTGGCGACCCTACCTGACAACATCAAGTTTGTGAGCCCAGTGCCGGGCCCGCAAGGCAAGGAGGGCAAATCCAAGTCGAAAAGGAGCAAGAGCGGCAAGGACAGTGGCAAACCGGCCCCGGGCAGCTCCCTGTTCACGGCCGGCGAGGGAGTTGGGGGCAAGAAGGAGGCTCAAGGACGCTCTGGGGATGGTGCGAACTCGGGGGGGTTGGGGCCTGCCGTCACCCCCAAGGGCTCAGAGAAGTCGGCCAAGGCGTCTCGCAGCGTGGCCGGCTCCAAGAAGGACAAGGAGGGCGGTTCGTCCAAAAGCAAGAAGGAAAGGAGTGAGGGTGCGGGGGCTCCGACGGAGAAGGAGCCTGGTGTGCTGCAGCCCCTGGCCCTGGCTGTGAGGGTGGGACAGTATGATGGTGGCCAGGGGACGGAGCCTGCTGCTGCCACCGAGCAGCTTGGGAGTATAGCTATTGACACGGGAGCTGCGCTCAACCCCTTGGGAGTTAAGTCAGAGCTGGAGGATGGGGAAGGAGAGTGCCGGCAGCTGAAAAAGGTCAAATCGGAGAAGGTAAGGAAGGTTCAGGCTGCGGGTGGAGGGGTGGCAGTGCCAGAGGTGGCTCTGCTCTGTGACGTGCTGCTGCATGTGGTGAAGGGGCAGGACTGGCTCCGGTGAACTTCCCTGGTCCCTGCGGCCCCGCAGGAGGAGCCCGGAGGGATGCGTAGCTCTGGCTCCTGGCACAGTGGGCACCGTGGGCTTCCAGCCTGTTTTCAGCCACAGCACCCTTGCTGTGTGTGTCGGAGCTCCCTGTGGTTCCCCAAGGACTTCTTTCCCTTGCATTATTCGCTGATGAGGAGACCTTCATGTGCTGGTAAATGTGGGATCTGCACAGGCGCGTGGGGCTGACAGGAGCCTCTTCACACGGCCGGCCAGTGGGGTGTGGGCTTTGTCCAGCTTGCAGCAGCGGTCAGCCCATGGCCACTGTCCTGCTGTGGGTGGTTCTTGTGCATTTCTCTGCTGCTGCGTGGCACTGGTGCTGTGGCTGGGCAGGAGCAGCATATGGACACACCCTGCAATTCAATTCCAGGAACCCCGTGGGTTGCACTGACAGAGTGTGCCTGGTCTGTCTGAGAGCCCGAGCAGTGATTTGGGTGCCCTCGGGTGCACAGCTGTGTGTGCTCGTGCCCACCAAAGCCCCTTTGTGCCGGTGGCACCATGCTCCTGCGCTGGGGAGGTGCACAGGATTGGATTTCTTGTTGACGGTGTGGAAGCTGATGTGTTTCCTCTCTGGTTCTG
Organism: Perdix hodgsoniae; assembly: GCA_035772895.1. Taxonomy (NCBI): domain Eukaryota; kingdom Metazoa; phylum Chordata; class Aves; order Galliformes; family Phasianidae; genus Perdix; species Perdix hodgsoniae. Next base: position 1,945,445 of record JAPSGF010000010.1, on the reverse strand, counting down.
ACTTGCAGATTTTGGACACTGGGAGAGGGCAGGTGGGATGGAGGATGGGGAGAGCTGCTGATGTCAGCAAGAATGGGGAAATGTCTGCAGAAGTAGAGCGTAGAGCTACAAAAATACAGGCAGAAGGCTGGGGGAGGGAACAGGGAACGGAGTGAGTGGCTCTAGGGTAGGTCGGGAAAACAGGCCTGTGGGGCCATCAGCTGAAGCTTGTGAAATTAAGGAGTGATGTGCTGTTTCCATGTCCTTCCCAGCACCAGAATCCAGGTGAATGATGCTGGGAAGAGGAGCAGATGCTCTTTTGCATGATGGATTCGAATGGCTGCGAAAAGCTGTGGATGCTGCAGTGGAGGAGAAGCCCATTGGGTACTCATGTGGGACAACCTCTTCAGCTTGAGGAGGCTCTGAGGCTGATTACCATCTGGGGAGGGAGAGAGGGATAAATAAGGGGTAGGGATCCCTCTGCGTGCAGCTCCCTGCCCTCCTTTAGCTCGAGCTGCGAGTCCCTGCTGCATCTTCAGCAGAGATGTGGGGGACAAGAAGGGGCTCAGTTCCTGCATGGAGCCTTGTGCTGGGCCTTGCATGTGGCCCAGCTGCTGAGGTGCAGCATTCGGGGGGAGCAGCGGTGCTGGCCGGCCAGGGGATGTTAAGCATTAAACAAAAGAGCCTCCCAGCTCTTGGCTGCTGTTCCGGCTTTGTTTTGATTGAGAGCTCGTTCAGCAGGAGGAGGGTGGTTTTTTTTCTTTCTTTCTTTTTCTTTTTTTTTCCCTGATGATTGTCCAGATGTGACGCTGCTGCAAACAAGGAAAAGGCAAACAGAAGCTGCTGGAGGCTTGGTTCTGCACAAAACCTTCTCTGCATCATGTGCGCTGCGGTTTCGGGCAGAAGGCCTTGTTTGTTCCCCTGCAGATGCCATTGCTGTGTTTTCATTCCATGTTCTCTCTCCTGAAGTCAGTGTAGCTTTACTCTGAGCATGCTAGTCCTGATCTGAGAGTGAGGGGACATGGTAAGGGGATCCAAACTGTGCCTCTGCTCTGTTTCGTCTCTGCCTTGGCACTCATCTTCTTGTTGGTCTTTGCTAGCGGATGGATGGCACAGCACATTCACAGTGCTTGGAACTTCCAGCTCCACGCACCATGTTAGGTTTTGATATTTCCTCCTGTGTGGGCAGCTCTTTTGCTGTGATGCAAAATTATTTGGGCAGCTTCTCTGCCTGAAGCTTGGAGGAGCCCTTGAGGCCGTTATGCCCACCTGTACCCCACCAAGGTCTTGGTGCATGTCCCGCTGGAAGTAGGAGCTGGAGTCCCACCACCTCCACTCTTGCAAAAAACAAGCCCAGAGTGGCCTTCTTACCTAAAGATTATTGTTTTTCTTGGCTCACTGCTGCTCCATGCGGGGGTTCAGCATAGCCCAGGCTGCTTTTTGTGAGGATGAACGGGCTCAAGTTGGTGGATTTGCAAGCAGATATGGCCAAGCAGGGATGAGGCATTGCACGCCCACCCCAGCCTTGTGCTTCAGCTTCAGATTCTGACCCCAGGGTGGTGGCGACAGGCAGTGCCCATTGTGGCTTTGCTCTTCTCAGGGCTGAAGCAAAGAACACCCCTAAAGGTGCTTTACAGGCACTGTGGAGCGGTCTGTGTCCATCCCCTCTCGCTCCTCCTTTTTCACCAGGGTTTTAGGGCACGCAGGGCATCCAAACCCAATGGTCTGAGGTGCTCGAGGCTGAGGCTTCCCACCCTAGCTCCAGCTCTTTCCAGGGATCGGCAGCTTTGGCAGCCCCAGCCGGGGCCGAGCCAAGGGCAGCCAGGGAGCGCGCAGCGGCAGCTGCCGGCTCTTCTCGCCGCGGTTTCCTTTCTCCAGCCATGCTCGAGTAAGCCGCCTCCGGAGCTGCTGACAGGGCTGCCTTTGGAGGCCTTGGAAATTACACTGCTCATTTCCTTATCGTCCCCTGACCCGCAGTGCAGAGCCTTCTGCTGCAGGAACAAGGCGAGGAGGGGGCACGCAGCCAACATGTGTCAAGAGCTACAAAGGAGGAAATTGGACTTGTTCACTTAAAACCATGGGGTTAGGCTCTGAGTTTTGGCTCCTGCTGAGAGGTTATTTATATGTGTGTGCTTTTAGTTTTTTTTTTCTTTCTGAAGGCTGCTAGCAGTCTGGGAGCTTCAGCTGATCCCACTTCGCAAGGCATTGTAGCAGAGCAGGGGAAATTGTGTCTCCTCCTGCAGGGTTTCTCGCGGGGCACGGCTGAAGGACTGGTTAGGGGCTGCGTTAGCTTCGATGCGCTGCCCGTTTGCATCACCGGGTCCAATTTAAGAGCTGATTTGCAGGGCAGCCCCATCTCCATCTCACGGTGCAATTCCCCAGTGCTCTGGAAGCTGAGGCCGGCGGCTCCCTGTCAAGGACACGGCGGCACAAGCACCGCGAGCAACCCGCTCCTGTTTGCTGAGCACGAGAGTGGAATGACAATGCAGGAACGAGGAGCATGCGGGAGGGGAACTGCTCCTTGTTGAGGGACTTTGCATCGGGCTCACGGCGCTTCCTTGGCTGGGAGAAGCCATAAATGTGTGGCGTTGTGCGCCCTGTGTCTCCCCAGCCTTGCTATGGTCGGAGATGTGGCCGCCGTGTGCCCCAGCATGCTCACCCTCCTCCCGGCTTCTCCTCCAAAGGAGACTCCTCAGCAGATGGTGGCTGCTTTAGATGGGTCAGATTGTGCGGCTAACTGGCTTTGGTGGATTCTCTTGTGTCTGTTGCCTTGCTTCCAGGCTGACGGTGGCTGCTTATTAGCCTAATGACCCCTGCTGCACAGCACCATTTATCTGGCTGAGCAAGATTTCTTTAAAGGAAGATTCGCTGGCGTCTCCAGCGCCGTGCAGCCTCGAAGGCTTCAAAACGGTGAGCTGCTCTCACAGCCCTTCTGGGGAGCTGATGCACGGGGAGTGTGCCAGGAATAATCCACTAATGAGCAAATCTGCCACTCCACCTGGCAGCCCACCGTGCCCAGCACTCTGCTGGCCCTCCCTGTGCCTTTCCAGGCTGCCTTGGTGGGCAGGGTTGCTTGTCCTCTTTGTGGTCACCGTGCTCTGCTATGGGCACTTAGGGCTGGGGCTGGAGCCCATCTGTAAGTACAGCTTCAGAGCATCCCCGTAACGCCACAGCCTGTGGGCACACAGCAGGCAGCTGGCTGGGCTTTGAAAGGACAGGAAGGTGTCTGCAGCCTGCTGATGTGCTGTTTCTGATGACAGTGTCTGCTGGAGATACTGCTGTCGCTGTTACTTGGCCCTGCCTGGGGCTGTGCAGGGAGACGAGGGGTGGCAATAAACACACTTGGGGCTTTTGAGGGTGAGACCGGGTTGTGTGCGGGCACGCTGATGGGAGAGGGACTGCCACCAAATCCGGCGGGATGCACGCCTGGTGCCGGCAGGTGCTGCAGGTGGAGTGGCAGCCACAAACGGTGGTTAGGCTTTTTGTCTGTCTGTGTGTGTTTCTCCTTTTTTTTTTTTTTTTTTTCCCTTCCCTGTGCCAGAAAGCAATCTTGTTCCAGGAAGCTCGCTCCCCCAATTAGCGATGTAAATGCCGTGCTGTGATTTTTCCCAGGTGCTATGCAAACGAGCGCAGTCCCCGCTCGCCTCCATCTCCGCTTCCAGCTGGGAGCAGCCCTGCTCATCCCCTCACCCAGTGAGCTGAGCCCAGAGGGGGGCTTGGCAGAAGGGGCCGAGGGCAGGGCCGAGGCTTGAGGCTGGGCAGGTTGCTTCTGAAGGCTGAAAAGGATCCAGTGAGGGGAGCGTGGCGTTGTGCCAGTGGGCTCTTTGAGGTGGTAACAAAGTGATCAGCGAGAGCTGGCGGATGCCATCCTCGTGCAGGGAGACCTGCCTGTAGGATGTCTGTAGGATGCCTTGTGGGGAGGGCAGTGTTGCAGAGCTTCGAGTGCTGTTTGCTGTCCTGTGGCTTGGGAGGGAGGAAAGCGAGCGTGTATATATATCACAGCCGTTTGCTAACAGGAAGGCTGCATTTTTTTCTTTCTTTTTTTTTTTTTTTTTTTTGCTTAGCTTACATTTCAAGGCACAGGAACTCTTTAGATATTTGGTGTTTTATGGTCTTTCAGACTGGCTATTAATACTACGCTTTGTGTACAAGGGTGAAGGGAGCTGTTAGGGTGGGCCTTTGCAAGAAGGCCTCTGAGTGTCCCTTTGGAGGAAAAAACACTACAGCCACAAGCAGAGCATTCTGTAACTGCTGGGAGATGAGCCGCAGTCCCGGCATTCAGGAAGGCTGCATGTGGAGCTGCCCTCCAGTGTGCCTGTGTGCGCCCAATGGTCTGCGTGGGCTTGGTGGATCCCGGCACAGAAGGACTCGCAGCCTCCGCTCCTCTTAGCTCTGCCCTCCAACCAGAGAAGGGAGGTCTTCCCTGATGGAGAACCTGATGGGTGGGGGCTCAGACCCACGTGTGGGTGAGCCTTCCCGCAGGTGGGTTTGGTGTCCTCCCAGGGTGCTTGTGGAATTAAAACTGGGGATTTGGGGACCGACGGCAGCAGTGCCTCTCCCCATGGGGCCCTTCGGGTGTGGAGGACAGGGTGGAGAGGAGAGGGCAGGTGCTGGATTTTCTGGCTTGAGTGAAGGCTGTTTTGGGGTTCCCATTGCACTGCCTCCATAGGCAGTGTGCAGGAGCCCTTGGGTTGAGGGAGAAGAGGATGGAGAAAGGTGTCACGTGTCGACATTTCAAAGGCAGCACCGAAGCGGTGCCCGTAGTGATGGTGCAGCGTGAGACATACCCACACTGACAGCAACCCGAGCATCGTACGAACAGGGCTATTAAAACCCAGCCTCCTCTGGGAGCTGGTGGTCTGATAGGGGAGATGGGAAGAGAATTGCTTTCAATTTCCCATTGATCCTAACGAGCCTGCGTGGGAGACCGAGATGGCCCGGCTGCGTCGGCGGCTATTAACGCTGGCACTCAGTGCTGCGCTCAGGACTGCTTTACTTCTCAGTTCTAGGAAATGGAATCAAGAGAAAACCACTTAGGAGGATTTTAATCAGAACTTGGCAGAAGAATTTAAGGAAAGCGGAGAAATTTGACGAACCCGCTTTGCGCTGACGCTGCCGATGAATGGAAAGGGCAAAAATAGGGGAGCGCGTGGGTGGGTTGGGTTTCATGTGGCCCGTTTAATCGGATCGCGTTAGTGCTTCTGGGTGAGGAGAACAAGAAAATAAGCCTACTTCAAAGCGCTGGAGGCTTGCTGGCAGCTGCAGTCCTCTGGGAGCAGCTGATGAAAGTTGTCCCAGATCTACTGGAGATGGCCAGGCCGGCCTGGGAGGAGAAGATTGCTTAATTTACAGTAATCGTTGCTGCAGTGGTTGCACAGATTGGATTTGTTTGAGAATCTGCTGGTAGCAGCGAGAAATGTAGTGTGGTTCAGAGTGTTGGAGGATGGCTTTCGATGATGGGTTTTGGAGCACCCTAAGAAGTGACCCCTTGCTCAGACCAGTGCTTTGCTGTGTTGGGAGGTTCATCTCAAACCTGTAACCTTGAGTTCCCTGTAGCCTCCCTCCTCTCAGCTCGGGCTTCTCATCTGGGGCTCTGACTGTGCTGTTGTTGCTTCTGTATGTTTCCGTTGTGTGTTTTTATCATGGGCTGTGTTGTACCATTCCTTTTTGTTTCACTGGTGCTCCAACATCTGGACTGTTCTAAGCATGCTCTTATCCAAGAGGTTAAGGGAGCGAGAGCTGTTCTGATAAGCCTGCCAAAAATAATCTTCGCTTGGGACAAAGTACTGCTTTCAGGACTTCCTTGTGTAGAAGAGTTGTGGGTGAGTGAGGCGGGCCGCTGTAGGAAGGCCCCTGAGCTCCCGGGGTTTACAGGTCCAAGGGTTCTTGGTGAGTTTGTCGCTGCTTGGTGGGTGCTGAGGAGGCAGTGGTGGCGGCGGGATGCAGCTCATTCCTGAAGTGCTGAGTGAAAAGCCATCTGAGCAGTAGGTGGGCTCTTGGCACCTGGGAGGAACAGCGTAAAGCTGAGCGCAGCAGTCTCAACTCTGCCCCCTTCGTTGTGTTCCTTCTGGCAATGTTTTCCCTACTCATCACACGTCCCTGTGCTGTGACTTTGTTTGACAACTCCTGCGGAGTGACACGGAGCTCTGCTCCTTCCCCGACGAGACATGTAGGTAATACACGGCATGTGTTCTCCAAAGTTGTGCGCCCGGGAAGCAAAATATGTTTGTGATGCCATATGCTTTGTGGGGACGGAGCTGGCTCTGCTGGAAGAAGCACAACGCACTCTCCTGACATGTGCTGGCGTTGCACCACACTCTGCTTCTCCTGATGGACACCTCTTCCCTTCTGTTTGCAGTCAACCAAAGCAATCCATTTATAAGGTGCTGTGGAGAAAAGGATACCTGTAGGACTTAACTCTGAACCCCTTGGCTGGAGGTACGCGTGTCCCATCAAACCTCAGGGTCCGTGATTTGCACCTGGGATTATTGTTCCTGGTGGGAACATCCCATCTGCCCTGTTTTTGGCTGGGATACTCTGATTCCGTGGTTATCAGCCCCGTGGACAGTTTTGTGGGATGGGGAGCCTGGCCCAGTAGGGTCACTGGGGGACCCAGCTGGCATTTGTCCCAACAGGGCTGGAGGGAGGGAGCTGCTTTGTGGTCCAGGCCAAGAATTTGTAGGGCTGATGGATCTGTCCTGGCTCCGGGCTGCAGTACAGCTCCATCCCAGATTTATTGCTGTTGGCACACACCCGGCGAGCTTCTGCAGCTCGTGCCTTCCTGGGCGGGGGGACAAACGCGGTTTGTTTTTTCTGGACTGAAATGGAAATCTCAATGTTATGTTGCTCATTTGTTTTGTTTTGTTTTTTTCCCTATTCTCTTCTCTGAAGTCCAGTCGTGCAGGTCTTGAAGCTCTGTCTTGCAGCCTGGCGGTGTTTTGCTGGGAAGAAGACAGCTGCTAGAGCAGAGCTTGCAGTGGAGTTGCTTTTTTGCAGTGCTGGGTAACCAGGGGACTGCTTTTGGCTTGTGTGTGCAAGCCAGGGAGGTTCAGCTTTGCTTTGGAAAGCGATGCGGGTTCTTTCCCTCATGTCTCAGACTTTTTGCAAAGACCTTTGGATGGGTACTGCGTGGTGCTGGAGATGGTGCTCAGTGCAGAGGCATTGCAACGGAGATCGTCTGGTAAGGGAAGCAGAGCGGTTGGAACGCTCCTTTACCGCTTGTTGGTAGGTCTCCCACTGAAGCCATGCACATGAAAGCAGCTGTGTTAGAATGCAGGCATCTCTTTGAAAATGGGGAACTTCTCTTTGCAGCTCGGGTGCGGGAGCTGTTCGATGTGGCCATCGGGGCTTTGCAGGAGGCGTCCTGGTGCATCCTCCCACACTGATGCTTGAGGGTTTGTGCAGCCATGTGGGGAACTGGGTCAGGGAATGATCCAATTAAAAGCTACGCTGAGCAGCAAAAAAAAGCTGGTTTTAAGCAGGCGGCCTCCCTAGGCTGCCTGTTGGTAAGAGAGCTTTGGGCTAGGGAAGGGATGATGGGTGGATGGGTGGGATGGTTTCTCAGTACCACCAGTTCCATGTTGGTAGGCAACCTCATGGAGAACAAAACGATGCCTGCTGGTGTTCCAGAGCTTTCCTTTGCCTCCTGGGGAGCCCAGCCTGGCTCTCTGCACTGCTCTCGCAAGGTTCCTCGCCGCGTTTTGGGAGGCTGCTTTCCTGAGGGCTGTGGGGTGCAGGAGGGGAATGCGAGCACCGCACCCATGCCCATCCTCACCGCCTGGGGCCAGAGGGGGGGGGTTGCCTTCGGTAATCCTGCCTAATCCTTTAATCTGTATCAACACTGATAGGTATTAAAGCAGCAGATAAGATTCAGCCCATGGCTCGGAGCTCAGCGATCTCCCCACCCTCTTGCGGCTAAATCTGTGCTGGCGATGCCTTCTTTTAAGGGGGCCGTGCCTGTTTGCCTGGTGGCCGCGATGGCTGGAGCGCCTGGATTAGCCGGAGCACGTCCTTGTCTCTGGGCTCCAGCTTGCCAGACAAGCCCATCGATCGGCTGCATCTGTTCGAGCCCTGCGGTGCTCAGTGACGGACATCTTGTGCTGGAAGGAGGCCCTCCAGTTGCATGTCCCACTGCCTGGAACAGATCTGCCTCCTGCCATTATCTCTTGCGGGTCCTGCTGAGTGTGAGCCTGATTTGGCTGTAAATGCGTAGTGTTTGGGCACCTGAACGAGCTGGGCTCCATCCCAGCATGCAGGTGAGACCCTGGGCCTGGCTCTCCTTAGGCTTTCCCTGTATCTCCTGGCACCAGAGGAAGGTTGTTAACGCTGGGAAGGGTGTTCCCAGTTGAGTTTACTGCACAAAGCAGTCCGTCCCTGTGCTTCGGCTCATCCCCCTTTCCCCATGCTCCTCCAGCTTCTCCCCATGTGCATGGGACTGCTCCGAGTTTGCCACTGCTTCTCTCATCAGCAAAGCCATGGTTAATCCTTCCCTTAAATCCTTTAAGCTGTCAGCAAACAAACCCCTTCTTAAACTTCTAGCACGCAAGCCCTGCTGGGACAAAGCCTGGCTCCCAAAGCCAAGCTTTTATTTCTCTTCCCACATCCTCGAGCTCCTGCTCCCATTTTCTTCCTGTGCCAGGGCCTGATGCCGTGGGTGGCTCGACTGCAGCATGACCTGCGGTGCTGGATCTCGGCTGTAAGAATTCAGGTTCCTAATTACCTAATGGCAGGTTCTCGGCGTGCCACGTCGTTTGAAGTCCCAGGTGAAGATTTGTTATTTAGATGGAGGTCAGCTGAGGCTGTAGCCTTTCCAGGAGTCTTACGGAGCTTTTGTTGGCATTGCTTCTGCTCTGCCTGTGTTGGACGTGCATGCTGGAACTCTGGGATAAAGCTTTTGCCTTGGGCGTGCTTGGCTGTCTGTACACAAACCCTCAACTCTTTCCTCAGTGGTTTTGCTCTGAATGACAGTGACGATGGCGCGTTGACCATTTGGGTCCTCCAGCCTATTGATGCAATCCAAACCCAAGGTGACGCTGTTCTTTAAGTCCATATTTCCATTGGTGATTAGGATGGATGTGGGGGTAACAGTATGCCTTGTTTTGAGGACCTCTGTACATCCAGCCTTGGAAAATGGGTGTCTTCTAGGGTGCTTGGCAGAACCCAAGGGAGCAAAAACCAGCGAGCTCTTCTGAAACTTGCAGCCATCATTCCTTGACTTTCTCTTCCTTGTAATTTGGTTTCTTTCTTTTCAAACTGCAGATGAAATACGCTTTGCAAGCACTAAGATTTGCATTATGCTTGCTCCCCAGGGTTGTCAAACAAGTGCCACAAACCTTTTTTCCCCGCTCTTGATCCCAAGAGGCTGAAAGGCTCTGGTGCTCCCTACGGAACGCAAAATGGCACTGTGTGCTGAGCATTCGGGTCTGAGGATTCCACAGTAAAAGAGAAGCAAGAAGAAGGGTTAACAGAGCGTTGGCTCGCAGGAAAGATCGCATCCTTCCCTCTGGAAGCGCTCCCGCTAGCTGCTCTCCATCGCTCTTTGAGGAGCACGAGGGAGGATCAGCCTCCAGGCACTGCGTGCTTTAACGCAGCCTGCTGCGCTTGCTCACCTTCCACGGGCAAGTGAAGGCTTGAACAAAAGCTGGCTGCCTGCATCCGAGGGTTTCTATTTTCTTATTACAAACAAGCTGGGTGATCTCGGCCGGGCTGCTGGCACTGCGTCTTGCAGCATATGACAGATAATCGGGCTGGCTCGCCGCCCACGCAGGAGGCAAGGCTCCTGTCGATATGTGACCTGGAATGGCACATCGTCCACATAAATCACTGCTTCGCGCCTCTCTCCTTCGCTGCAGCCACTCCCTTCTGCACAGCTCGGCGGGCCGTGACCCAGCGCCGTCTCCAAGATGCCCCGTAAGCTGGGACTGCTGGGTGAAAGGTGCCCGTTGGTCGGCTTGGCTGCACTGCTCCGGTGTTTGCGTCTGGTTGGAAGTGGTCAGGGCGGCTTCTGGCTGCGCTTCCCAGGGCAGCGGTCCCTGCTTGTCCGTGGTGGCAGTGCATCCCTGAGCCAGTCGTCTGCAGTGACCGCTTTGGGAGGGCAGCGAGCCGCTTTTAGCCCTCTGGGTATGGCACAAGAGGTGCTCTGGGAGCAGGGCGCAGTGGATGTAAATGGTGCTGCTCTCCTCAGAGAAAGAGCAAATTGTTTCTCCCTGCTTGCTGTGTGCCTTTCTGTCTCCTGCTGCCCCGCTCCTCCTCCTCCCTGCCATTAATTGCTTAGCAATTGCTGATGCAATTAAAACAAGATGTGGCTGCAGCCTCCGTACTCCAGAGCATTCTCCAGTCTCATAGCTCTCTTCTTGCTCCCGTACAAAAACATGGTGATGCTCCGGCAGGCACCATGGCATCTCCTCCTGCATCTGCTTGACAGAAGCTAGCCCCAGCCACCCTGCCCGCCCCCAGGGCATCCTGCTGCCCCCCTGATCCCAGCCAGCACAACGCCTCCCAGCCCCAGACCCCACTGTAGGCAAGAACCCCATCCACACAGCCTTCCCTGCATTTCCTGCCTCTGATAGCTGGAACCTCTATCAGTGGATCCAGCTACACGTGTTTTTGGATGGCTGAAGTTGTCAGGCTGGTGGCACAGGGGTACAGATGCTGTCTCTGTGTTTTCAGGGAGAGGAGCTGGAGGTTAGGTGGGTTTACTGCAGGGATTTGGAGGCAGAAATGTTTGTTTTTTCCTCTTCAGGCCGGAGCCTATCCTCTACATAATGGGGAATCCTCTCTTTGGGAATCTCTTTGTGCCATTCTCAGGAGGGTATCTGCTGTCCCAGTTCTCTTGGCTTTGTATTTCTGGTTCCCTCACATCCAAAGAAGCCAGATTTGCAACAGAATCCCAGTTTAGGAGCCAAAGGCTGTAGTGTGAGCATGTAGGACCCTGGGGACACGGTGCCATAGGATCCCTACAGTAAAAGGGCAGAAGTGACAAGAAGGATTGGATTGAACAGTGAGGGATGCCCAACCTGCACACCAGCACTGAACCTGTAGTGTTTCTTTGGGAGGAACTGTCCCTTGCAACTCAGTGTGTGGCATGGAGAGCCCTGGGGAGCAAAGCAGATGCTTTCTATAACAGCACGTTTGCTTTATTTTAGGGATGCTAGCTGTAAAATTTGCTCAAGCATAACCCAGGCTGCTGTTTTGCCCTGAGCACTGGGCTTTGTTCCATGGCAAAAACTCACTAGCTAAGATTTGGTGACATCTATCTCTGTGTGCAGGCTGAGAACTGCAAGGTCAGAGTGTAGGAACCTTCCTGGGGTTGGAGGAAAGCCCAGGGGCTGGGTGGTGTCAGCGTTCCCCTGCTCCTCCCCCCCGGGGATTTCAGATCCTTTTTGGATCTCAGCTCTAAGCTTGCTGCAGTCTGGAGGAGCTGATGGAGCAGCACTCAAGGATGCTTTTCTGCACTGCTTGGATGTGCAGTGGGGCAGCTCTGCAGCAGGGAAAGTGTTGGTCCCCTCCCCAATGCTGGGTATGCAGGGTGCTGTCTCCCTGCCTGCCCTACTGGCACGTACCGTGGGCTTTGGCTGCTCTTTGGCTGGCTCCTCGCTGCCTCCCCGCCTGCAATCTCCCCATCAGCCGTCAGACAGAGCTGGCTTTGTGACTGCAAACCACGAGCATCTCTCCTGGCAACTCGAGCAAAACCTACAAAGAAGAGGAGATAAGAGCCAAGCGGGCAGCTTCCTAAACATGCAGCCTGCGAGGGCTAAGACGTGGAAATCATACCAAAACAGGTCTTTAATATTAAAGAGATGGAAGGAAGATGTCTCTTCTTGCCTGAGGGATAAATAGATCTGAAACTCCTTCTAGACTTTGCTGCTTATCGCATCTGAAATACGTCTCTCTCACCCTGGAATGGAGCCTCTCCAGGAGCCCTAAACACCCGGCTGTGCTGAGCATGTGCAACACTCTTGTTTTCTGCATCTCTGCACCCGCCGGATGGGTTTGCTGCATTTCTCCTACATCCCTGGCTGGGGCACCCTGGGGCTGAGGCAGGTGAGGGCACTGGGTGTGCTGAGCCATTCCTGTTCATCCTCCTGTACCCAGCTCTCACATCTTGGTGCCTGGCTTTTGCAGTCATTCTACACCAAAGCCGTTCCCAGATCCCGAGCTCTGGTTTGTCCTATAAATGCCGCAGCTTTCCGAAGAGAACTTTGAATGTGCAGGACTTCGTGCTTGCGGGAGCATCATTAATTAATCAAGTGACTTAATAATTAATGCTCCCAGCTCGCATGCCGCTCTGTGTGCTGCATGGCCGGGCCATGGTGCGAGGGGGCTGAGCATGGGGATCGGGATTTAGGTGGGAAAATTCAAGGGAAAGATGAAGGAAAGGCAGTCCAAGCAGACGGAGCCGTGCTGTTTTCTAGCTGAGTGCCTGCCCCAGCACCTCGTGTTGGTCGTGTGCTGTGGTTGGTGGGTGCTCATCCTGATGGAGGCATATGCAACTGGGGGGAACCAGTTAACCCAACTGGGTTTTCCCCACCTCCAAAGGATGGTGTAGAATCAGCGTGTCCTCCTGACCTCCCTGAAGCAGCAGAGCTCAGAAGTCTCCTCCGAGAAGGACGGGCCCTGCGGGAGTTCTCAGCCAGTTTGTCCCAGATGCATGGAGGATGTGCAGATTTGGGTTTTGGGGCGGGCTCTGGCATGGCTGCCTGGAGTCCTTTGTCCTTCAGCTGGGTTTTGTGGTGTCTGTTGGCGTGCTTTCAAGGAGCTGCAGCATTGAGGTCTTTCAGACTTGCATCTTCCCATCAGGAGATCGATGTCTGGGATTTCTCCTTCCCCGTTCCTCCTTGCACTCCTGTCCCCAGTCTCTGCTCTTTGCTGTCCCTCTCTTATAGAAAACACCTTTTTTTTGCTTACTTTCTTTTGCTGTAGCTGCTCATAATCCTGTAAATGGCTGCAGCGGGTGACTGGGTGCCAGCACATCTGTCCTGGGCACCATCCCTGCTTTGATCAAAGGCACGCTGATCCCCAAGTGCTGCCAGCACTGAGGTAAGCCCCACTGCCCTCTGGTATGATGCCAGCCAGCACGGAACAGGGGCACCTGGGGGCCATGCTGTCAGGCGTGGAGGTACCTACTGAAGCTGCCGGCTGCACATGGCCATCCCACCCCAGGGAGGTGGCATTCGGTGTGTGCTGTGGGATGGTGACGGAGCCGGGCGCTATCAGAGCTCCCAAACACAAGGCTTTTGGCACACCTGTTGGCTTTCATCACTCAGAATTTCACGCCCGGATGACTTAGATTATTGGGAGTGAGAAAATTCATAACTGCTGGTCCTGGCGTGACTCTGCCCGAAGCAAGGTGCTTTGGAGGTTGGCATCAGTCAGAGCAGCAATACTGACGTGCTGCCCTCTCCTCCCTTAGCATCCCCATGCTGACAATGTGATGGTGGAGCTGCTGTTCCCAGGCGCTGCCGCTGCTCACCAGCCTTGGCTGCGTTCCACCTCTGTCCTCGGCGGCGGCGGGAGCACGTTCCTCGTGATGGGAAAACCTCCGCGCGGACACAAAGGGCTTTCAGTAGGGAGCTCACTGCAGAGGCAGCGGCATGGGAAGCATCGTCCTGCCCAGCTCCTGCTAGAGGGCACGCATGCTGCCTCTGCACCCCACAGCTCGTGGCAAGGAGCAGAATTAGGTGCTCTTATGCCGCAGTGGGAGCTTGGGTCCCACATCTCTAATGGCTACAGCACCTGGCCCCATAGGGCAGGGCACGGCGGGACCAGGGCCTCGCTGTGCGTGGGATGGGAGCACCGTGTGCTGTTATTTCACACAGCAGACCTCACAGGGGCCTGATTCTGTGCCACCCCATGCTGGTCCCTGCTGCCCTCAGCCTCCATCAGGCACATCCCCTCACCCCAGTGAAGCAGAAGGAGGGAATGCTGCAGCTCTGGGAGATAAGAGATGTGCAGCGGGGGGAATTCAGGGGCCGATCTGCCCGCTTCTTCCTGCTCAGCCACGTCCCTATGCCCAGCTCCCCACGCCAGGTCACATCCCCATGCCCAGCTCCTCATGCCCCTTTTTGCTCCTGAGCTCCTGGTGGGAGCAGGCAAGCCGCCCCTTTTCCCGATGGCTGATAAATGAGGCTGTGTTTGTTCCAATGCAGGGTGAAATATGAAATCCCATAAAGCCTCCTCGCTTATTAGAGAGATCGCAGTGAGCTGCTTATTATGCACTGTGGCGTAATGCAGATTACAAATGTGACCGAGCGATAATTAGCAGAGCTGGAACTGTAATTAAACGCTCCTGTGCTGCACTGTGGTTTCTGTTGCAAAGTGGAAGGAAGCCGAACAGTTTCAAAACCCACAGGTGCCCTTCCTCTCCCCTGCATGCACAAACAAGCAGCCCAAAGCCAAGCATTGCTCCTGCTCCTTGCCATGGCTTTCCTTGCGGGGGACTCGCTCAGATTTGGAACGCTTGGTGTGTGGTTGCATTTTGCTTCCTTGAGTCCTCCCCAGGACCCTGCTGCCTCCTTGGAGCATCTCACTGAGACATGCAGGCCGGGCTTAGGGGACTGAGTTGTCTGCTGGTGAGGTCCCTATACCCAAAACCTCCTGGCATCCCACAGGACACGTGCTGGTGGGATGCCGGATGCTTTGTCAGATGCTTTGCATTGCTGAGGATTTGGAGAGGCTTTGCAGCTCATGGCAAACATCCTTGCTTGGGTGCATGGGATGCACCGATGTGCAGTAGTGTGTGGGACAGGGAGTTGTATGGTGTGAGCTCCTGGTGCAGGATGTCTCAGTGCAGGGCTGGATGCTCCAGAGACCTTCAGCTGATTGAAACTGAAACCTAGGGCAGCACTCGGTGATAATTCTCAGCCTGCTTCTGTTTTGAGTCTGCTCGGTCCCTTATCAAGATCATAAAATACTGTGTGAGAGGAGACGAGCAGGGGATGAGCAGCCACCCCCAAAGCACTGCAGATCTGTGTGGCAGTTACACCTGGCATGTCCAAGCCCAGGTTCGCCTGTGACATGAAGGAGGAAGGTGAAATGATTGGTGTTTGGGATCTGGAGCTGATTTTTGCTTGGAGAAGGGGGACACGGTCTGGACACGTGTCTTGGGATGGTCACGGGGTGGATGTGGGAGGAGGAGCATGTTGGCTTTCATGGGACCACACAGAGCCCGCTGCTTGTTGGGCCTGTCCTGCCAGTCGAGCAGAAGCCTGTAATTTTTTTCTAATGAGCCATCGGGTCCAAAGCCATTGAGTGCCTGCGCATCAGAGCAGTAGCCAAGAGGCATGCTGACCGGGCCCAGCGGCACCAGCAGAAGTGGTTAGGGAAGAACTTGGCACCCACTTCTGCAGATCTCTCCTGCAGAAGGACCCCCCCCTCCAAGGCTTTTGAGGGTTTTGTGGTTACGGGCATGCCAGGATGGGAGAGACCAACAGGGTCCTGTCCTCTGTTGGGCACTGAGCCGTCTGGAAGGCTCCCGAGGCTCTCCAAAGCACGGCTGCCTGTTGGTACTTGTTGTGATCAACACGCTTCTCCTTCCCCACAGATGGAATCTCCGGTCTCCACACCCGCCGTGCTGCCCTTGCACCTCCTTGTCCCCGTGGTCAACAATGACATCTCCTCGCCGTGTGAGCAGATCATGGTACGCACCCGCTCCGTCGGTGTGAACACCTGCGACGTGGCGCTGGCCACCGAGCCCGAGTGCCTGGGGCCCTGTGAGCCCGGCACCAGTGTCAACCTGGAGGGCATCGTCTGGCAGGAGACAGAGGACGGTAAGTGGCGGCTTTCTGCTCTCCAGCATTGCTGTTTAAAGAGTTGTGGTGATCCTTTTCTTCCTCTGTCCCCGTGCCTTGGCACTTCCCAGGGCGTTGTGCTGCAATTTGGGTGGTCGGGACAGAGGAGCTGTGTGGGAGCAGCTCGCGGGCTGTGCGGCGGAGGGAATGGCAGGCCAAAACTTGCGTCAGCCTGCGCGCTGTGTTAGCCCGTCGCCCAGACAGTGGGCGAAAATCTCAGCTGCCATTTCCCTGCCGTTCTGCAAGAGCTAACTTGCTCCTGGAGGTGCCAGAGGAGAGGCCACGCCAGCCCGAAAGGGAACTCGACAGAGTTGACTTCATTTCTGCTTGGCAACCTGCAGGTCTGTCACAAAAGCGCTCAAACCCTGGGAGGCAGCAGCAATCTCCTGCTGGATTAAAAAACCCCGGCGGAGCTTTCAAAATAGACTCGACAGGAGATCAGGCTCTCGTCTCTTCTGCCAAGCCAATCGAACCTTTTTCCGCTGGAGCTCGTCTCATCTGCACACAGCTTGCTTTGCTTTCCAGCCCCTTTGATGGGTTTGAGTTGCTGTTGGGGCTCTGCCAAGAAACACAAGGATGAATAGGTGGCTCAGCGGAGCACAGCGAGCGCTGGAACCTGGCCTTCCCTCCGGCCTCTTTGGGGACATGGGAGGTTCTGCTTCTGGAGGCCTGAGGTGAACTCCTCGCGATTGTGTCTGGCTTCAGCTGAGCCTGGGAGTGCAAGAGGTGGCAGAGGATGGGGTACTCGGAGCTGGGTGGGACCTCCCACCCTCCTGTGTTCCCTTCTGCTTGCTGTGGAAAAATCCATCTGAACGGAGACAGCAGGGAGCTGAGTGTGTGCCCTCTGCTGCTCCCGAGGCAGGAGAATGCCACGTGCTGTAAAATCGGGCCCAGGGGACCCTTGTCTTGGCTGGTAGGGACACAGCCGTGTGCAACAACACTTGGGATGCAGCTGCTGCTCTGCTTGCCCCAGGGCTGTACCAGGAAGCCAGCAGGGAGAGCACCGCATGGCGGCAGCACCACCAGGGTCTGGGGTCCTGCATGACTCCATTGGCAGCAGGCTGCAGTCTGTAATACCCCAGGGCTCTGGTTTCTGTCAAACCCCCGGGGCGGTGGTGATGAAAGATGGACCTTCCATTAATTTTTTGGAGGATGGGAATCAGAAGAGCTGCGTGCTGCACATGCAAGGAGGAACAAACACCCCAACATGACAGGAGGCAGAGGAGGCAACAGAGCCCTTGCTTAGCCGGGAGGGGTCAAAGCACAAGCAGTGAGCTCTGCTCACTCCCAGGATGGTGAGCTCTGTTGGCTGTGTGGGGCTCCGATCCTCCGAGGAAGCAACCCTGCTGCTGCTTTCCCACTTTGTTCCAAGCTCCGCAGCCTGTCCGCCTGTCCGTCTGCATCATCCCTTGATGTGCAGCTCTGTCTTCAGCCCCTGCCTCAGAGGCACGCTGCCTTTCCTGCGGCTCGCCTATTTTTAGTCTGCAGTAATTCAATGAACTTGTGTAGAGATCCTTCTCTGCCTGCCTCCGCTGCCTGCCGCTTGGCTCCTGCTGTCAGGAGCGATGGCTTTTACAGCGAGCCCTGCACTCCTGTCACACAGAATACAAATCTCACCATTTCCCCTGGTCGCTTCCAGTCTGCCACATCTGTTGGCTTCTGAGCACCGCGTGCTCAGCTTTGTGCACCTGGAAGCTCGGGGTGAAAGCAGCTCACTGGTGCCCTGCCTGGTGTCTTGCTCCTGGGGGGATGGTGCTGGGTTGGAGGCCATGCTGGAGCATGCCTGGGGCCTGTCCCCAGCGGGCCCAGAGCAGAGGGATATTTGGATTCATCCCCTCCAGTGGGTTTGCCTTGCGACTGAGGATGTGAAGCCTTGCTTGGCAGGGCTTGGTTATGCAGAGGAAGGCAGTGTGGCTCCCTTTTTGTAGAAAATGTTCTTAGAGTTGTCCTCATGGCCAGGAAATTGGGGTGGAGGTGTCATAAAGCCAAGGCCCACCAGTAATCCTGCATCCATAGAAAGACAAGCAGAGCCATCCCAACTGCAATGGTGCTCCCACGAGTCTCATGATGTTCTTCTGCCTTGACCGACATGTCCCACAGTCACACCCGTCTTCCTCCTCTGTCCCCAGCAGTGGCCCCTGTGCCACTGCCACAGTGGTGACACCTCCATTCCCCTTCACCGAGCCCATCTTGTGCAGGGAACGTGCTTTGTTAAATGTCTTTCTCGGGAGCAGCTGCCTTGGCAGTTTCCCTAATTCTGTTAGGTGTGATTTCGATCTGCAGGAACTATTAACTGATCTAATTATACCAGAGAGCATCACTCCACTTGCTGCCTCATTAGCTCCCGGCTCTCCTCCATCCTGCTCCCGGTGTCACCAGCAGGGTGGCACGTCCTTGCTGCGCTCACCCAGAGCAGTGACTGGACCCAAACCACACAACGGTGCTGTTTGCAGCTCCAACGAACCAGCGTTTGGGATTCAAAGCCTTGGAGCAGCGAGCAGCATGGCACGGCACCACAGAAACCACGGGGCAAGGGACATCCCCTCTTGGGTGCTGCTGTCCTGATGCGCCCCAGCTGGGGAAGCAGCAGCCCTGGGAGCGAAACAGCTGCTCACACTCCAGCATAGAGGAAAGGGGCTTTATCATGCATAATTTCCTGGTACTCCCGCAGCGCAGCCGCTTCAGATCTAATATTGCCTGGCAGGATGCTTTGACAGTGCAGGGAGGCAGGGAGCTCGAGCAGAGCTAATGCACTGCTTATCACTCTCAAAGCACTGTTTATTTCAGCATCTGTCAGCTTTGTATGAAGGCTGTTTTATCAACAGGTGAGCAATATTCTGCTCCAGACAGGACTGTTGCTGGTGTCGAACTGCCTGAGGCGTGTACGTCGCTGCCCTAGGTGATAGCAGCTGGGCTCCCGCCCTAACCGCCATGCCTGGATTAGAGGGCTTGTTTACAAGGAGGCTCTTGAGCTGCAATCTGCTGCGCCACGCTTTGTGGGAGCGTGCTTGGTGTCGGTTCCTTTGCCTCCCTTCTCCAGGAGGATGCCTTTAGCGGAAGAATCTCATCCCGTGATTTGTGGCAGACTGTTCTTCATGGTGAGAATGCGCCTGGGTGTTGTCCCACTGCCTTGCAGAAGGCTCCTGCACCTGCAGGTTAACAGCAAGGTAGCAGAGCACTCCGCAACTGTTCTGTCTAGCATGGGAACTCCTGGATGGCAGCATCTCTGCGGGGCTGGGGATGCTCTGCGTGCAATGGAGCCTCTTGTTCAGCCCTTGAACATCAAAGGCAGAAGGAGTTGAAGCCGTCTGTGCCTGTATGGAAGAGCCAGCAGGGCTGGGAGCTGAGCACTGCTCTAATTAGGGAGCTAATGTGCTGGCTGCGCTGGAAATTAAACCTTCCTCGCACGCAAAGCTTCAGCCTGGATCTGTCCCAGCAAACGGATGCCCCGTTGCGGTGCCCAGCTCCTGTCTCCTCAGGCTGATTTCTGGAGGAAGACAGCCCAACTGCTCCAAAACAGTGGCTTGGCCAGCAGGGTGCTCTGAACTGCCATGCTCACCTCTTTGTCTGCATGCACTCTTGCAGGATTTCCTCACCATGCAGCACCTTGCATCTAAACCACTGCTGCCTTCTTTGGGAGCAGCCTGGCAGAGTCACCTTCCATTCATCCCCATCTCGGCGCCCTGCTGCAGTGACATCAGCATGTGGTACTTCCCCATGAAAGCAGGTGGGGTTGGCTGCACAGTGCTGCAGCTCCAGCTCTCCCAGGGAGCACAGAAAGCACCATGCTCGGCTGCCTGGTGCAGAGCTCATCACCTCCAAAGGCTTTTCCAGCCAAGGACAGAGGCTAAGGGACTGCTGGGACACCGGTGACACATTACCTCCAATGCTGAGCGCAGGGCATTGCTGCCCGCCCTCGCGCCCCAGAGCACCCGCAGGGGATGGCGGGTGAAAAAAGCTGCTTAGCATCCATCCCCATGCTTTAAATTGTCCTGGGTTATTGGCGGCGGATTAGGAGGGGATTTGGGATGATTGGTTGCAGTGGGTTAAATATAGGCTGGAGCATGGCAGAGGGCTTGCTGCTGTGCGGGGAGGAAGGAACAGCCCATGCCAGCACTCTGTCTTTCATTTCTCGGGGGCCACAGCTCCGTGAGCATCTCTCCATTTTCAGTGTTGTCCTTCCAAAGCCTGCAGCTGGCTGCTGGCATCTTCTGAGTGAGGCCACGGCCCGAGATTTACAAATGTGCTTCAGGCACAGCTGTTGTGGGCTCCCTGGGCTCCATCCATCTTCCAGGGCTGTGCGGCCGTATATCTAGCTGCACTGGTCTGCCCTTGTAAATGAGATTTCTATCTCCCAAGTTTTACCTTGCTCAGATAAATATACTCAGCGTGATGGACTCTGCTCCTGGTCAAATTAGTTATGCAGTAATCAGAGCAATCCATTGCTGAGAGGAAATACCCACTTGAGTTTCACTCCCCTAACAGCCTCAGTATGCAGTGCAGTCACTTGCTTATTGCTCTTGCAGCTTGCAGAAGGTGCTAGCATTGAGTGGGCTCACCGGCTGGGTGCAAGCTGGGCCTTCCCTGCTTGCAGCAGTGGGGAGAGGTGCGAGATTCTGCAGAAGACCCCGAGAAAGAAGCACAGGACTCAAGCAAAGCAGCAGATGAATCTTTCCCTAGATAAAGCCCCAGCTCCCATCACCGCCCCAAGCCCACATGGTGGTGATGCCGGGCTCAGCTTGCCATCTAGTGGCAGTCACATCCCCTCCATGGGGACGTGGAGTTTGCAGCCACAGCAGGGGCTTACTTACTTGCAGTACATACTCTGTGCAGGTTGCTTCCCTCACTGCAGGCTCTTGAGATGAGCCAGGAGCCCTCTGTCCACCGCAGAGCATGAGACATAAATGCCCCTTCCCCTGTTGCTCAGTGCTGAGGTAAAGGAGTGGGGGTGACCCTGTCCCCTTGCCTTGCAGGTATGCTGGTGGTCAATGTGACCTGGAGGAACAAGACGTACGTGGGGACGCTGCTGGACTGCACACAACACGACTGGGCACCTCCCCGGTAAGCACAGGGCTGGGTTGGGCAGCACCAGGACTCCCAGCGAGCCTCACCCAGGCACAGGGATCAAACCCACACATGGAAGCGTGGTGGGGCCATTACACAATAACCCCCCGTCCTTCTCTCTGCAGGTTCTGTGACTCTCCCACCAGCGACCTGGAGATGCGCAATGGCCGGGGCCGAGGCAAGCGCATGCGTCCCAACAGCAACACACCCGTGAATGAGACCGCCGCCGCCTCGGACAGCAAAGGGACCAGCAACAGCAGCAAGACCCGGGCAGGAGCAAACAGCAAAGGGCGCCGCGGGAGCCAGAACTCCTCAGATCACCGCACGCCGCCCAGCGGCACGGCAGAAGACGTGAAGGCCAGTCCCTCGTCCGTCACCAAGCGGAAGAGCAAACCCCTTTCTGACATGGAGCTCAACTCCAGCTCGGAGGACTCCAAGGGCAGCAAACGCATCCGCACGAACTCGATGGGCTCGGCAGCTGTGCCCCCCACCACGGTCAAGGTGGAGCCAGCTGTCCTCGACCGCAACTGCCCCTCTCCCATCCTCATCGACTGCCCCCACCCCAACTGTAACAAGAAGTACAAGCACATTAACGGGCTGAAGTATCACCAGGCCCACGCGCACACAGACGATGACAGCAAGCTGGAGGCCGATGTGGACAGCGAGTACGGCGAGGAGCCCTCCCTGCACGCTGACGTTGGGAGCTGCAATGGTGCCTCTGTGTCACAGAAGGGCTCGCTTTCACCTGCGCGCTCGGCCACCCCCAAGGTCCGCTTGATGGAGCCCCACAGTCCCTCCCCGTCCAGCAAGTTCAGCGCCAAGGTCCCCAGCAAGAAGAAGCTGGCAGGGGAAGGAGACACTGACCCCGGCGCCCTGTCTAACGATGGCTCCGAGGATGGTCCCTCGGTGGCCGATGAGACGAGCAACGACGGTTTTGACACGCTGGAGAAGAGGTGCGTGGATAAAGACAAGTCCAAGAAGGCATCTGGTGCTAAGCAGGAGAAGATGCCTTCCAAAAGCTTGAAGTCTGCCAGACCCATTGCCCCTGCCATTCCCCCACAGCCTATTTACACCTTCCAGACGGCCACCCTCACCGCAGCCAGCCCTGGGTCCTCCGCAAGCCTCACCACCACGGTGGTCCAGACCATGCCGAGCAGCCCCCAGCTCAAACCCATCCAGCCCAAACCTACGGTGATGGGTGAGCCCTTCGTGGTCAACCCTGCCCTCACCCCTTCCAAGGAGAAGAAGAAGAAAGACAAGAAGAAGAAGGAGCCCAAGGAGGTAGAAAACCCTCTGACTCCTGGCAAGGTATGTAGGGCTGAGGAGGGGAAGAGCCCGTTCCGGGGGGAAACGAGCGATCTCGGGACAAAAAGTGAGGGACTGCTGAATGGCTCCTCCGACCCGCACCAGAGTCGGCTTGCCAGCATCAAGGCTGAGGCGGATAAAATCTACAGCTTCACTGACAACGCCCCGAGCCCCTCCATCGGTGGTGCCAGCAGGCTGGAGAACGCCAACCCTGCCCAACCCATGACTCCACTGCACGTCGTCACCCAGAATGGGGCGGAGGCGAGCTCGGTGAAAACCAACAGCCCGGCCTACTCGGACATCTCTGATGCTGGGGAGGATGGTGAGGGCAAGCTGGAGAGTGTGAAGGCAAAGGATCCAGAGCAGCTTGTGAAGGATGGAGCCAAAAAAGCTCTTTTTCCCCCACAGCCTCAGAGCAAAGAGTCTCCCTATTACCAAGGCTTCGAAACCTACTATTCCCCTGGCTACCCTCAGGCAAGCCCGGGGCCCTTGAACCCCAGCAGCCAGGCTGCAGCCGAGACACAAGCCTTGAAGCTGAAGAAGGACGAGGAGCAGGAGAACCCAGAGGTGAAGGTGAAGAGCGAGGGTGTTGAAGAGAAGAAGGCAGAGCTGGGCAGCTCCAGCCAGCAGCCCTCTGTCATCCAGCAGCGTCCCAACATGTACATGCAGTCCCTCTACTACAACCAGTACGCCTATGTGCCGCCCTATGGCTACAACGAGCAGGGCTACCACGCTCACCTGCTAAGCACCAACCCTGCCTACCGGCAGCAGTATGAAGAGCAGCAGAAGCAGAGACAGAGCCTGGAGCAGCAGCAGCAGAGAGGGCTGGAGAAGAAAGCAGAGCTCGGCATGAAGGAGCGGGAAGCGGCTCTCAAGGAGGAGTGGAAGCAAAAACCGCCCATGCCCCCGACGCTCACCAAGGCCCCCAGCCTCACCGACCTTGTCAAGTCAGGGCTGAGCAAGGCCAAGGAGCAGGGAGGTGCTGACATGGCCAAATCCGTTATCATCCCCAAGCTGGAGGACTCGTCCAAGCTGTCAGGCAGCCAGGTGGCCGAGGGATTGAAGGTGAAGCTGAGTGAGGCCGGCCACCTCGGCAAGGAGACCACGGAGGCAAAGGGCGGCTCTGAGTGCGGTCGGCAAGCAGAGGTGGACCCTGTGCTCTGGTACAGACAGGTAACGTCAGCCTAGTGCCCATTTGGTGGGCTTTCCCCATGTGTTTTCCAGGGCTGTCACTGCAGAAAACGCACATTGTCCTCTGATCTAGGGCTTGTTCCTATCGTGAAGGGACTCCATGATTTTCCATGTTGGCTGGGGGCCACCGAGGGGAATATGGAGAACCTGGGGAAGGGGTGAAGGCTGTGCTGCTCTCTTCCCAGTCCCCAGTGGTATGGGGACACATGGGGCTGGGGGAGGGCAGCTGCCCTGATGTTGTGGTTCTTGCAGGAAGCAGAGCCCCGGATGTGGACCTACGTTTACCCAGCGAAATACTCGGACATCAAGACAGAGGATGAGCGGTGGAAGGAGGAGCGGGACAGAAAGTTGAAGGAGGAAAGAAATCGAAGCAAGGAAGTGGTGTCCAAGGAGGATGGGAAAGAGAGCACCAGCTCCGAGTGCAAACTGACCCCCACTGAAGAAGCTCGCATGGTGGGGAAGGACCCCAGGCCCAGTGTCCACGTCCCTGTGTCCTCCCCCCTCACACAGCACCAGTCCTACATCCCCTACATGCACGGCTACTCCTACAGCCAGTCATACGACCCCAACCACCCCAGCTACCGGGCCATGCCCACCGTCATGATGCAGAACTACCCAGGTAGGAAGCCATGGCCATCTCAGGGGCAGCCATGCCTGTGTCCCGGCCTAGTCCTGTGGTGATTTTGGTGGCCGTGATCCAGGAGCCAGCGCGTGGGCACAGGGGAGTGATGGCTGGCGTCTCCATTTTGGTCCACTGGGGCCTTCACTGGAATGTGGCCACAGCTTGGTACAGAGCAGCACACCTTTCGTCCCCGTGCCCTGACTGCTGCCTTTTCCCCACAGGCTCGTACCTTCCCTCCAGCTATTCCTTCTCGCCCTACGGGAGCAAGGCATCTGGGAGTGATGACAGCGACAAGTCCCGTGCCAGCCCCAGTGTCAGCTGTAAGTCCAGCTCTGAGTCCAAGGCCCTGGACATCCTGCAGCAGCATGCCAGCCACTACAAGAGCAAATCACCCACGGTGAGAGTCAGCAGCTTTGCCTAGCTCACAGGAGCTTCTGGGAGGTGCCTGCTGTAGGAAGCTGCCTGGAGGAGCTCCTGCTGTAGGAAGTCGGGCTGTAGTGTAATCCCACAACCCAGAACTTTTTGGGGTGAATGACCAAACCTTCATGCAGGGCTTCTCCAGGGAGGCACTCAGCCCTGCAGCTGGTGGATGGAGGGGCAGGATGCAAGGGCTGTTTTTACACAGCAGTGTAGTGCCACCAGGCAGCTCCTCTGAGTGGGGAACGGGGGCTCTGAGGCAGCCCCTGCTCTGGGGCAGGGAGGAGCTGCTGGGCTGAGACCTGCTGGTGCCTCTCACTATCCTTCCCCTTGCTCTGTTCTGTGCCGAGGGCACCCTGTAAGCGAGATGGGGATGCTGTGCCATCAGGGCGGCCCTGGTAGAGGGAAGCCCTACGTGCTGGGGTACCCCCGTCTCTCAGCGCCCGCTGCTTTCTCCCCCACAGATAAGTGAGAAGACAGCTCAGGAGAGGGACCGCAGCGGCTGCGGGGTGGTTGGGGGCAGCGGGAGCTGCAGCAGCATTGGAGGAGCCGGCGGTGGGGAGAGGAGCGCAGAGCGGCCCCGGACCTCACCATCTCAGCGCCTGCTCTCCACACACCACCACCACCACCACCTCGGGTACTCGCTGCTGCCGGCGCAGTACAACCTGCCCTATGCAACAGGTGAGAGCCCCGTGGGCTCCGGGCAGCACTGGGCAGCGTGAGAACCCTGCTCCTGGCCTGGCTGCTGACACCCCCTCTCCCCGCAGGTCTGTCCTCCACGGCCATCGTGGCCAGCCAGCAGGGCTCCGCGCCCTCCCTCTACCCGCCGCCCCGCAGGTGAGGACGGTAAGGCTGCCGTGGGGTGCTGGGCTTGGCCCCTGGGCGCGGGCTGAGCCCTTGGCACCAGCAGGACATGACGCCGGGACCGGGCTGTGCAGCAGGCATGTGACAGGCTCACATGGGGACGCGCCGGAGACTCCTGTAGACATCAGTTGAATGGTGTTGATTGTTCTGCTGGACGTTCTGCCGCCGTCTGAGGCAGACTTTGTCCTCTCCCCCCGTCGGACACACACTGAGCCCCACAGCCCTTTGGTGAGCGGCGAGCCGGCACCTGCGGAAGTATTTATTCTCCTTGGGCTCCGGCGCTCAGAATGGGAGCAGATCGCCCACCTGGTGCATATGAAGAGGAAACGGAAGCACTGAGGTCTCTGGATGGATTTGCGGCCTCGCCGTGGGGCTGAGCAGCGTGGGGCATGGGGTGCTGGGGCTGGGATGCTGCCTCCCACCCCCACGGGGCCACAGCCGAGCCCCGCACTACAGCGGTCTCAGGGAGCTGTGGGAGGTGAGCAGTGGGGCAGCCGCAGCCGTGGGGTCAGGCGGCCTCGGTGCCCCTGTCAGCCACAGCTGCCCCATACGCCTCTCGCAGCCCCTCGCCCCGGGCTGGGCAGCGGGACCCCCACCACCTGCCCTGCTGCCGGGTTCTCTCCCCAGTGCCTTGTGCGGCCCGGCCCCACGGCTTCCCCCTGGGCTCCGAGCTGTGCCCCCGGGGTGCTGCTCCCCTCGCACCCTCTCCTCTCCCATCGGCTTCCCCGTGCTGCGGGCAGAGCTCAGCGAGGAACAAGCACACTTAGGCTCTGCCCAGAGGCACGAGGTCGCTGCTGCCGCTCCCTGCGCCCGAGGACAGGGGCTTTCTGGTCCTCTGCCCGCCGCCCCCTGGCCAGCGCTACCTCGGCCTCACCGTCTCCCCCCGGGCCGGGGCCGCAGTGCCGTCTCCGCTGTGCGTGCGCGAGGCACCCCCGGCCCCAGGGCCGCTGTACCGGGATGCTCTGTACATACTGTAAAAAGCAATTGTTTGAAAGCTGTTGTTTTTGGGTTTTGTTTTCTTCCCGTCCCCCCGCTCTCCCACCTTTCCCAGCCTGAGGGATGCCCGGCAGCACGGCGCTCCCCGATGCCTCCTAGGTTGGCTCATTGCTCTTACGTCGCGGTCGCCCCACGAGGCAGCGGGGCCAGGGTGCTGCAGGATCACCCCATGGCCAGGGCCGCCCCGGTAGGGCCAGTGACCGCAGGTGGAGCAGAGCGGGGCTGAGCCGTTGGTGTTGATAGCTCTCGTTTCCATTGGAGTTGCTGTGTTGGGTTTCATTTCAGTCTTCCTGATTCTGCCCTTCTGTAAAGTGTACATTATTACCAAGTTCCTTGTTTTTTATATATATATATATAAATATATATATATACAAACTGTACTCTTCTTGCCTTTGTACATTTGGGCAAGGAGAGAGAATAAATCTTTTTAAGAGACAATCACAAACCTGTGAGGGTGGCTTCTTCTTCCCATCCCCGCTCCCCTGCGCTGCGTTGGGGCGGGGGATCCACAGGCAGCCCCTGGTGCCCAACACGGCGCAGGGACCCAGCCCAGGGCTGAGACCCGTCCCTACACCATTTTAAGCCCCGGAAATGCACTTAAAGGGATAACTGATTAGGGGCTCTCCAGGAAGGTCAGCTGCTGAGGCAACAGGCATAAAATTAAGGCTTTAATGGGCAGCAACTATATCAAGGGATGGGTGTGTTGGAAGCAAGGCAGTTCTGAGCTCAGGAGCCAGTCCTTGCCCCACTGCCTGCCTGCAGGGAGGGAGCACAGCGGTTGCCCAGATAGCTGTTGGTTCCACTAAGGGACTTGGAAAAGGATGGCAGCCCCCCCCTGCCGTGCTCCTTGAGCTCACGTTTGCCCTGCTTCCATCGCACTGGAAGGGAAGGAGGGCAAAGAGACACAAAAATTTAAGATGATTTATTCACACCAGCTCGTATCCCTGCTCTACCTCTCTCCCCCTTAAGAAAATACTGAGTACAATTACAGAATGGCTCAGCTTCTGCTGTAATGAAATTCTTTACAGGCTAGCACACAGCCCTCACTGATACCTCCACATGCAGAAGCCAGGACAGAGTGCCAGCAACACACCTTGGGGTGCAGTCCATCCCTGCACACGTGGCCCTGAAGGCACACAGCCCACCACAGCAGGACAGCTTAGCAACAAAGAGCATAGGTGTGATGGAGGGGAAAGCCTCTCACCCTGGGCTCCACTACTCCCCAGGCAGGAGGACAGGTGTGAGAACAGCCCCACACCCAGCTCTGGGATGAGACCCACCATCACTGGTTGCAGGTGGGACGCAGTCCCTGGCTGGTGCTCCCACCACTCCTCCACCCCACAGGAACCACTGCAGTACAAGGAAAGCTCCGCTCTTGCAAATAAGCAGCCCCAGCTGGGTGAAGTTAATCTGAATGCCCCTTTTATTGAAGGTGGTGATAGTGCAGCGGTAACATGGAACAGAGTAAGACTGCTTAAACAAAAGCTGGAAGAGGAAAGAAAGTTGGGTCTTTTTTTCTTAAAAAAAAAAAAAAAAAGAAAAATTAGACCAGTTAAAACAGCATTGGTTGCCCCAGAGCAGAGATGCAGAGGGGTTTTAATGTAGTGTTAAAGGTTAACTCACGCCTCCTCCACGTGTCTAACCCCCAAACATGCCTTACTTTTAAGAGTCTGAGTGAAAACCAAGAGGTGTTCGGTCAGATGAGCGCACGCCACACATCAGGTGATGGGGACAGACCAACAGTGATGGAGAGAAGTCAGGTTGATGACGCTGCATCTACCGCTGTGCTCCCTACACGGCCCCGCACGAGGTGCCTCTAGGCTAGCACAGCACACAGCCGCATGGCAGGAGCTCCTATGCCAGTTGATAAACATCTTCCATTTACTATTTGGTGATTACATGTGTGTATATATAGTTCTCTAGGCAACACGTTTCAATGAGATAGTCAACTCTGAGGATACACAGGCCAATCTAACAATGAGAAATGCAGTTTCAGTTCAACAAAAGCTTGTTTTCCCTTTCCTCAAGAAAGGAGATGTAACCCTCTCTCCCCTCAAAAAAGGTTTTCAGGTCACACTCAGGTCTCCCACCACAGCTATTCTTCATCAGAGGAAGAGTTCTGATCCAGGGGGTACACCATGAACATCACGTCTGGCCGCGACGGGACAGAGGGGTGACCAGGCCTCACGATCTCAAAGCCCAAGAAGCTGAAGGTCTTCAGGAGCGGTGCTACCAAAGAGAAGGAAACACGTTACCACCAGGAGCCATCCTCTCCCCCTGCCTCACCCTAGGAGCCACGAACGCCCCTCCTAACCACAGTGGGGATCTGCAGCCATCCTGCAGCACGCTGATGCTTTTCACTCTGTGTTTATTTGGGGGCTGCAGCTCTGCTCAGAACAGCCGTCCCCAGCCCAGGGTACCTCTGGCCATCAGCCTCCAGGCACAGCCAGGTTTAACAGCAACACCCCATGCCTTATTAATTTAAAAACAAGCAGAACCCAGCATCAGGTGTCTCCTCCACTACAGAGGTCACCTACGCAGCCAATGCTGGCGAAACACAAGAACTCGTTCAGTTGAAAATTATTTTTGGCATCCTAACATGGAGTGACATCTTCCTGGGCTCAGTGCGGCTTAGCTGTAATAGTGTGCTCTGCTTTGGGGAGTACAGCGCAGCTTGTGATGTAGCAGAGTAAAATTAGAATTAAGGCTTGAATTACTCCTGCCACAGTGATTTGCTTGGTTGCAAGTCTGCATCTAGTGAGATCTGAAGTGACACATCCATAGCTCTGTACCTCATCACAAATCTCCTCCAACTTCCGTGCTCTAATCGCTCACCCAACACTTCTATCTTTAGATCCTAAAGCAGCCCCCTTAAGCCATAAGCATCTCCCATTGAGGCAGGATTACCTGCAGGCCTAGGAAGGGCAAAAGTGCTGGGAGATCTTTAAAAAGCAGAAGGGCATCAGGGCAACGAGCTACCAGGGTTGATGTCCTGGGTGTTAACCTCTCCAAACCACCGGGGCTGGTGCCAAGTACCATTCCTCCCCCAAGAAGGCGGCTTAACTTTCTGGACAAGGAAACACTCCAAAAAAAGCAGCACATGTAAGGATTCCTGCAGGAGAAAGCACTCCCTGAGGCCCCAGCACACACCAGGTTTCTGCATGGGTTCAGCAGCACTGCTTTAGATCTGAGGAGTAAATCTGACAGTGGGGCTGAGTTCTCACCTCTGTCTTCTCTGCTTTTTCTGAAGCAAATAAAGACGTAGCTGACTTTCATTTTTTCTTCAGCAAATTCCAGCAGTGCTGATAACCTGCCAAGGAGCAAGGAGAAGACAAAAGAACATCAGCAATAGGAAGTCCTTTCCCAAAGAAGCCACCGAGCACCATCCGTGGTTTGGATGCTGTCAGGCAGAATGATGACTTGTTTACAGATGTCTCTCCTGGCGAACAATGGGCGCCAAAACAATGGGCTTCCTGCCTTCATGTCCGAGCCTGAGTCCGAGTCCGAGTCCCCAGCACCCACCAACACACAGCCCCACCAGCCAGCAGTGCTGCACCAAAGCCTTTGGAGGCGGGGAGCTGAACATGGCAGCTGTATGCATTCATTCCCTCTGCTGGCAACACACATGACCCATAACGCACAAAGCTGCCTCCTGAACACATCATCTGGCTGGCACAGCCGAGGAGCTGCACGGCAGAACCCAGCTTCCTTCCTCTCCCCAGTTATTTGCCCCCTCCTGGTGGGCACAGAGGGGCACTGAGCCCTGCAGCACCCCACCACCATTTGCAATGCGGGCTGCGAGCACGGTGACAAACAGGGCTCGAATCCAGATCTAATTAAACAGCAGTCAGCGAGCTCGGAGCACGCTGAGGGAGATTAAATTTGCAAGGATTTCGTTAATATGGTAATGAACTACTTTAATTATAGCCTCTACTTGGCTGTTTTACCTAGCTAAAAATAAGCCTGCAGTATCGTGCTTGAAGCCATGATGAGTGGGGTGGGTGAAGGCCCCCAAGAGCCAGGGGTACACGTGGGGCCAACTGCAGGGATTACACACATTCACCCAGACTCAAAGCACAGGGACCAGCATGAGGCAGCAGGAATAGCATGGGCTGAAGGTGCCCAATGAGTCTTTTGTTGTAATGAGAATGAGCTGGTCACATTTGCTGATGAAGCCCATCTTGAAGTTTAGAAGGACTTCAGAGGGCTCTGCACAGGAATCCAGCAAAGCCACATCTACGCCACGGCGTTCCCCACCAGAGATCTCCAGCAATGTGCTTGGCAAGGAGTAGCTGCTCTGGAAGCTGCGCTTACACAAACTTCCCAGAGCAGAGCTGTCTGGACAAAACATGGCCCTATTCTGCCAGCAGAGAAAAATCAGAGGCTCTGGCAGAGCCAACAGCCTGCACGGCAGCAGCCCAACAGCAGAACCACCTACTGATGAGAAGGAGCACAGCAATATAATGGAGTTTTTTCCCCCCTGGAAGAGAGGAAAATACTTGCCAAGAGAAGCTTGCCAATTGGCCAGTGGAATAAAATGTTCCACAAAGTATGCAAAGAATCGCTCCACTCATTTCTTGCTTATTTTTCATTAGCACAGGGCCTCCAAAAACAGTAACCCATCCTGAATTGCCACCAAGGGGAAGAAAATATCCTCATGCTAGTCTCCCATATATACATCTCTGAAGACAAGGCATACTTTAGGTGGACAACCAGGGAATAGAACTATTGTATGTACAGCTCACCTCTCCATACACATCTCATCACAAACATTAGCAAGACACCACAGGCATAGCTCTGGGACCCCAAACTTACCCTTCTTTGCTTCCATCAGCTAATAACCCATCAGGGATTTCCACAAAGAGGCTCTGATTCGAAAGCACTGCATCCCAGGAGGAAGTCTTCACCTCTGTGACCTTGTACTGGAAGTGGACAACATGAGGCTTCCCTTCGTGCACCGGGACATCTTGGCTAACAGTGATCTTCTCATCCTGCACAGGGGAGGGAGGAGAGCTCGTGAAATGCACTGTAGGGTACAGACACACCAGGGTGAGCATTCAGGCCCTGGAGCACTGCTCAAAATGCATCTTCCATTCATGTGAGTGCAGTTCCGCATATTCACCCTATACTCTTCAAACCCTGGGCAGCAAGGGACCATTCAGATCTTGGAGGGTAGTTTGTGAGCAACTCCTGATGCCTGAACCAACATGCTAGAACAGCTTCCGCCGCTGCAGTCTGACCACTTTTGTCACCCTGCTCCCCAGCACAGCCTTTTTGTTTAAGGAATGACCACAAAAAGCTTCCCCAGACCTTACAGCCAGCTGGTACAGCAGTGGATTAAGGGAGGAAAAGACAGTACAGAGAAAATCCCGAACCAGACAGAAGCTACATGGACTGAAGATTGTGGCAAGGTCTTTTCCAGAGACCACAGACGTACGCATGCCCCCCTAACACAGCTCTAAGCAGGATGCCAAGCATGCAGCCTGCCTCAAATTCAGCTGAGCAGTTCCTAGAAAACAATTTTGTGGTTAAGTGCCATTCCTTCTCCTGACAGTTTTTGTAGGCAGCAGGCTTGCCCAATAATAACTTCCACATTTAGCTGTGAAAAACCCCAATGAAACAACCGAAGAAATTCATTAGGCCCCAGAGTAACACTGTCAACTGCAGCTGAATTGTTGTATCAGGGCAATGGAGCCAGCTTATGAGCTCGCTCTGAGATGCAGAAAGAGCTTCTTATCTTTAATTAATATATTCCACCTACGCAGCTCTGACCACAATGCCCACACCCAAGAAAAGGCAGTTCGGCTTGGATCCTAGGTGTTCCTCCTCACCAGCAGGAGAGCAGGGGATGTTTCCTCAGCTGTGCAAGCGCTGCAGAAAGAAGTGGTTCAGCAGGAAGACCTCTGAGAGGGTTTCCAGGCTCCTCCACCTTATTTCCCCACTGTTTCAACCCCTATCACCATGCATCCAAGCCGTCAAACCCCCCTGGTTTCACTGCTGTGCCAAGAAAGAAGCTGCTGAGCAGCATATTAATGCTGGTGACATCGGCTCTGCATGTAAATCAGAAACTGCCTGCTGCTGGTCACCAAAGCAGAGGAAGCTGCTGTTTGTTTCAAGTGCACAAAGCTGTGTGCTGAAAAACAAGTTTACACTTGGTCAGAATAAATATCCTGCAGGAAATAAACGTATTGGCTGAGCTTGAAACAAGTCTGTGGATTTTGTGATGGCTTTAAGCCAAGAGCACCAAGACGCCTACCTACCAAGAGCTGCAGCTGGAAATGGGACACCTGACTGTGGCACAACAGAGCTGGTGGCAAGAGTCAGGTCTGAGCACCACAGAGGTGCATTTAAAAACAGTACAACGGGACTACATACACCTTTCAGCAGTGACTTCATGGGAGCCTTTTACAGTTTTTCCCTGTGCATAGAAAGTCTCTTCATTTTGGAAGAGATCTCTCAAGTACGAGAAGCTTACAGATGCTTTTCTCATACTTCCCAAAAACAAGGAAAGAAGTTGAGAAAAGCAGGGGAGGGGGTGGCACATGCACTGGTTTGTGTGGGAAGGTCTGCAAAGCCTGCAGCAGCAGGGAAGGGTTCCCAGAGCCTCCCAGCCCTTCTGCAAGCAGAAGTCAGTCATTTTCAAAGTTTTCTCCAAGCTCTGAACTTAACAAGGTTTCCATTTACATGGATTAACAGAACTAGTTCCCCTGGCTCTGTGGGAACTGCATTTATACAGCCCATCTCAGGCAAGTGGTATTTTATGCCTGTGTATCAAAATAGTGACATCCCGAGGACAGAAGCTGTTCCTGTGAAGCAGTAGTCCAGAATTCTTTGGAACATGCTCATAGCAAAGTCCTGTTTGTGCAACAGCATCCAGTTTTTGCTCACTCACCCCTGCAGAATGCCCCCGCTATTCTTTTATCCCCAGCTGCCTGCTCTGCAACCCCAGGCTCCTTTTTTGGCAGCTCAGAGCCACAAGGACCAGCTCCCACTTGCTCATACTTCACCAAGTACAGAATTTTCCATCCCAGTTGCACTTCTCAAGCATCCCAAGGAGGACAGCGGGAAACCCCTGGGTGCTGGCAGGACTGGGAAGAAGAATGTTAGGATCTTTTTCTGTTGTCTCTGAACGCAAGAACACCAAGCTATAGGGAGCCATGCTGCTTAATTTATAATGCTGTTGTGTGCATGCACTGTGCTGCAGACTCAGGAAGGAGGCAGGCTCATTCAGAAAGGTCATCCCTTCAGCTAGAACAGCTGATACAGCTGGAAAAAGGGCTTAAGCTTTTGGGTACAGATGCCTTTCCATGTCACACTGCAGCACCACTGACCTGAGCAGGCAGCAGAGAGGGCAGGCTCCCAGTGACCCACATCTGCAGCGGAACTTTAAATTGCTCTAAATGGTTTAAAAACACAACCTGCTCCTCTCCGGGATGAGCTCTGTTAAGGAAGGTGTCAGTTCTCAGAGATTCCGGTAACAAACCGGGTTTTGTCAGCCAAACAGTGAGCATTCTCTCATGAATTTTTAGAGGAGACTGTATAGCTGTGACCTGAAAGGGCCTGCATTATTTCATCATACAAAGTCTGCTTGCCTCCCACAGGATAATTAAAATCAAGACTAACACCTATGACAACACTGCTGTCTGAGCTGCTCAATTTGCAAGCTTAGCATAAATTTAGGCAACTTCATCCAATAGCGCTTTACAGCCTGATGTGTAGAAAACAGCCCTCGTCCCAGAAGGCAAGAGATGCACACCACTGTAACATAACAGAGAAGATGCACAAGCACCAGTTATTGTACCAAAGAATCAATCCAGGTGGAAGCCAAAAAAGATCCCTTACAGCGCAGGTGGCCACAGAATGAGAGGGACACCAGCACTCCTAGGCAACTCTGCAGAAATACTGTGATCCTGCCCCTCCCTGCACACAGGAACGTTGCAGTTTGAGAGCAGCCTGCTGCTTCCACAAAGTTCAGGTGGCTCCCAGGCCTGGACAGCATTACCTTCTGGAGCAGGGCACAAGAAGGAGCTTACCAACTCTCTCCCTCTGCTTTTCACCTTTCTGCTTCCCATTTCCTCTCTCCGCACAGTGTTTGAGAAGTTACTTCATGCGCTGCTAATGCTGGCTCTGCCGGCAGCAGCTGGAACAGCCTCTGGGAACGGGGCTCACCAGCTATTGGCTGCACGCCTCCGATAAAAGTTTATTAAGAAACCAGCGGTACTTCAGCAAGACAACTGCCAGCAGAGTCGCTGAAAGAAAATGAACTGTTTCCTCACATATTATCTCAGAGTTATTTGTGTTTATTCCCAGAAGGAAGCAAGCAGAGTTGTAATGCAGATATGGGTCATTATTTGGACATCAGACGTTGCTCACCTTATAAATCAGAGCTGAAAGAGAAGGATCCCTGCTACCCCCTCGCCCACCGGGGATCTTCGACAGTGGGTGAGGGGCATCAGGAGCACCACAGAGGCCCCGGAACGATGTGCCTGCAGCACTGCAGCTGGGGACAGTTACTCAAAGGTAAAATACTACTGCAAGAGAAAGAGAGAACAACAGTTAGTAGGGATCAGGTTTCCAACACTCCAGCTCCCAACCCCAGGCCACTTGTATTCCTGCTTCCCCAAGACCAGGAGGGGCACCCGTGGACCTTCCACACCTGCAGGTCTTCACTAAGCCACCTCGCCCACACTGTGAGAACAGCAGAGCT
Source organism: Perdix hodgsoniae (assembly GCA_035772895.1). Taxonomy (NCBI): domain Eukaryota; kingdom Metazoa; phylum Chordata; class Aves; order Galliformes; family Phasianidae; genus Perdix; species Perdix hodgsoniae. The sequence goes on along the minus strand of JAPSGF010000010.1, from coordinate 1,910,512 downwards.
TTGCTGGAGGCAGAGGAGGGTTCTGGTAGCCACGAACCCAGAGAGACTGCTGAGCAACCCCTCGCTAATAAAGGACGGCTGGGAGCCTGCCAGGAGCAGATGGCTGAAACGCATGACCAGATGAGCACACATTTTCTATAGACAAATATCTACAAATAGATCAACAGGGCTCAGACGGAGGAGGTTTAAAGTTTCACGTTTTCGAAACAGGGAGGAGTGAAAGGGCTGGTTCTTCAGACGCCTCCAACATACTGCACAACATCCCAGCTGGCATTTTCACACGCGCATGAAATATCACACAAGCATCCCTCAGCCCAATCCTATCCAATACAAGCTCACCTCACAGACTTCGTCCTGAAATTGGATTTTATGAGCTTAAAACAAGTGAAAGAAGCTCCCTTGCAATCTGAGAGTTTGCTTGCGGTCCTTTAGGATCACTCTGTGCTCTACAGGTTTTACCACCTACCCTAGCTTCCAGCACATTCACTTAAGCAAGTTATTTTGCTTCTGGAGCATTATATCCTTCACCAGCACCAAAAAAGCCCTTTGTTGAGGCACAGGGCAGCAGCATTCCTGTAACCAAGTCTGCAAAGTCAACACAAAGAAAGCAGCCCTTGCCCAGCACTGCCGTGATGCAGCACACAGCTGTATGAACACCACCCTGTCACAGCTTCCAAAAAACAGAAGCTGTAAGGGACAGGCTCCATGCAGGCATCCACAGCTGGCTGTCTGTGCTGAATCTTCACAGGTGAGGTGCTGCTCTGCACTCCAGCCCCGCTCTGTAAGCTCGGCACCCAGGGAGCCACACCACCTGAATGGCTTGAGCAGCATGCAGGGAACGGAATGCACACCAGCAGGTTGAAAACAACCAAAACGCCTGTGGGTGCCAAAAATAACTTGCAAATGCAGTTACGACACAGACTAAAGTCCTGGCTATCTACCCCATACCAAAACAATCTCTCTGCAGAAAACACAAATATTCCTCCATCAGCTTTGCTAGACAGTGCTGTTCTGCAGTGTTCCCATGTGGCCACGACCTCCGGCAGATGCTGCTTGCAGAACAGTCTGCTGAACCCACCAGAAGAGCCATGAGGTACTCGCACTGGAGATGTCTGAGGGCAGAATCCCTCACGCACATGCCTGGTTGCACTCTGTGTTAATACAGTCCCTCGGCAGGGCATGACTGGGGCCATCAATGGACCAGTGTGTATTCAGTAGTAGTGGATGTGGAGAGGCATGACAAAGCACTTTGCTGTGCCATTCCCCACCCCCAGAAAGCTGCTGGCAGCTTTGTTTTTCCCTACCCTCCTCCCTCACCCCCCCCAGTTAACAATGTACTATTGATAGCACTCTCCAACTTGCAGCCAATGCATCGAGAAGCTGGATAATGAAGTGCAGTCGTGGGGGAAAAAATAAATAAGAGAGAGGCAGCAGTTCTCATGCAAAGCAGCTCCAGCCACTTCCCAGTTTTGCTTCCTCTGGCACATGCAGGAGGCAGAACATAAGCTCCCTTCTTCGAGGGCTCGGCCTCCGGGCCCGGCCTCACCCAGCCCGCACGCCGCCTCACCTCCCACCACACAGCCCTAACAGCAGCACGGGGCGCCAATCCAAGGACTTCTCCTTCTTTCCCACGCAGCGGTCCCACGAAGAACTTCACACCACAGCCCGACAAAACCTCGTCCCTCGACGTAACCGCACCGCGCTGCCGTCCGCCGCAGCCTCTTCTTGCTCGCCGTAGCAAAGGCGCTGAGCGCCGCAGGCTCCTCGGGCCGCTCGGCGCGCACGGCTCCGCGCCCACGCCGCCGGGTGTCACTGCGCAGCGGACGCCCGCTCACCTTGCAGCCGCACACCTGCGGCCCGCCGGCACCTCCGCGCCCCGCCGCAACGAGCCGGGCCGCTTCCGTCTCTCGCGCCGAAGCGAGGGCCGGGCGCCGGCCCCGCCGCCGGCCCCGCGCCGACCTCCCGGGGCCGAGCGCGCAGGGACGGTCCCGCCGGCCGCAGGACGGCCGAGCGCCGGGCCCTGCA
>JAPSGF010000010.1:1853746-1908087 GCA_035772895.1 Perdix hodgsoniae | reverse complement strand
CCGGCCGCAGGACGGCCGAGCGCCGGGCCCTGCAGCGCGGGCCGCCCGGCCGCCGCCGCCTCCCGCCCACCTCGGCCGAGGGAAGGCCGCAGCCCGCCGGGGCCCGGCCCGCCGGAGCTCCTCGGGCCCAACGCCCGTCTCCGGCAGCCTACGGCTCCCCGAGGAGCGCGCGGAGGCCCGGCGGGGCCGCGCACCTGTCCTGGGTGTTTATCATCCTCGGCTGCCTCCGGCTGCGCTCGGCTCCGCTCGACTCCGCACCTCCTCCCTCCTCCGCCGCCGCGCTCCGACTGACCCCGCCGCGCGCCGCGCCCCGCCCCGCCCCCCTCCCCCGAGCGTTTGGCCACGCCCCCTCCAGGTGACCACGCCCCCTCACGATGACCACGCCCCCTCCGCGCGCGCCGGGCAGGCCGGGAGGATCCACCGCCCCAAACAAAGGCGGTGCGCGCCCCTGCCGCGCATGCGTGCTGCGCTCCTCCCCCCAGCCCCGCGCCTCTCGGGGGTTGGGCCGCAGGGGGCCGGAGGTGGTCCGAGCAGCCGTGGGTCGGGCGGTTCGTGGCTCCCTGCGTCGGTCGGCTGCTGGGTCTGGGGGTCCTCTGCAGGGCCCACCCCTGGCTGTGATTCGCGACAGCCTGCCTGGTGCGTGGTAATGGCGCTTCAGAGGTGGTCTGGGGACCTGCTGCCCCATAGGCTGGATGAGTAGGAGCCAGAGGGACGAACAGAGCCATAACCCAGGTGTATAGAAACCAGAAGGGCGTAGAGACCCGTAGTTCAGATGAGTAGGAGCCAGAAGCACCTACGGACCCATAACCCAGATGAGTAGGAGCCAGGAGGAGAAGAGAAGCGGGAACGTGGCCATCAGCACGCACAGCTGCTCCTTGCAGGGCTCCGCGTGCTGCTGGGATGGGCGGTGGGACACGGAGCCTGCAGAGCTGGGCAGTGCGAGCAAGCACTGCCATGGGTTCAGCCTGCTGGAACAGAAGTTCCTCAGGCCCCTGGGAGCTGAGCCGGAGCACATCTGGGGAAGCCTCACACCTACTCGCCCTCTCTCACGCTATCTGTCCCGGTCCATGGGCTCGCAGCCTGCAGGCAGTGCTGCCTCAAGGCTCCCTGGTTCCCAGCGCCGCAGCGCTGTGTTGCTCTGGCAGGAAGTGACCAGCTGTTGTGCAGAAAGCTGGCCTCCAGCCACAGCCCGAGTTCAAACACAGCCCAACAAATGGCCTTTCCCCTTCCTCCATGTTTAAAGCCTTGCTCACAGCCGTAATTCTATTTATAATACCCAGGAAAAGCAAGCTGAGACTTTCCCACAGTGCCTGCCTTGCAGGCGATTGTTGTTCGGGAAGCTGGAATGTACACGATATTATTTTTGAATCCCCCGGGAAGGGTTTTATTGCGCGTCCCTTCGTGTCCCCATCTGTGCTAAGGAACGTTTTGCTGCAGCGAGGTCTCTTGCTGCTGCTTGCGGCTCTGAGAAGCTTTGCTGAGATGCTTTGGGTGTCTCTGTGCCTGTAGCATGCGTGTGTCTGCCATCCCCAGTGCCTCTGGGTATTTTGCAGGGTGCCAAGATGCGCTGTTAGGACAGTGATTCCACCCCTGCCTGCCCGTTTCCAAGGCACTTCTCACCTGCCAGTGGCGTCTGTGGCACTTGTGGCTTTTCCATTTACCAGCACTGCAAAGCAGTGACCTGCTGTTGCTCTTAGAGCATTCCTGTCCCTTGCTTGCTGTGCAGCAGTGAGGTTTTTCTGGGCACTGTCATCCTTCTGCCTAGCAAACTGTCCTCTTTTCTCTGTTCTTTTTTTTTTCTCACAAGCAGCTTCCCATCTCCTGAAGCTTCATGCATTATTTTAGCGTGGCATTCCACGTGGGAGTCCAGCAGAACATGTTCCTTTCCTGGCCTGGGAACATTTCTTATGCTGCAACCACCGTGAGGTAGGACTAGCACCTCAGAGCAGCTCTGCTGTTCGTTGTGCCAGTATTAGGATTCATCATCCCAAATTCCAGGTGATGATGTCTGCAGGCCTTGTTGTTTAAGGCCTGGCAGCCTCGTGGTGCTGCCCAGGGTGGAAGGTGCTGGGTGGAGGCAAGTGAGGAGGAGATGACAGGAGGACAACTGCTTGTCACAGCCTTCCTGAATGTGGGAGCAGTGATGCTACCCAGATGTTCAGGGCTGAGGACAGCCTGTGGGAAGGGACCGTCTCTTGAACATTTGCTCTGCATTCTTCCTTGGCATCAGTCCTGGCCATGAGTTCGTGTGAGAAATGGCCATAAGTGCGGTCACCCCTCTGACTGGCTCCATGGCAATGCAGTCACCAGCTCTCCAGCTGACCTCACAGCCACGCAGCCTCTCCGATAAGGAAACCCGTGCTGCTGGTTGTACTAGGGAAGCTGTAGCCTTTCCCTCTGCCTGCTCCCACAGTGAGTACCGTGTGCTTTTCCCTTGGCTGTGCCCTCATCGTTGCAGCCAGAACCTCAGCACCCTCAGTACCACGTAGCTGGCTGTGGTGGAGGAGTGCTGCCTCATGGAAAACATTTAGGATCAGAACTTTCATATTAAAGATAGAGAAAGATTGGTAGCTTCCCAAGTAATCAATGCCCTTTAGTTATTTAAAATCCTTGTTAGAAATGTGCCATTCAGAACTTTCTAGGGCTGAGAACATATTGGGAATACAGTTATGTCTTCAGCTGCAGCCTTTTCACCCTGCTTTTTGATTGCTTGTGTTCTATGTTAGGATCTTGTTTTCCTAGGGGAAAGAAAAATACAAAATGGAACTCTGCCAAGAAATTTTGTTTTCATACCTTGGTCCTGCCAGGCTGCCAGTTTGGCCTTCCTGTGCTGACATGTACTGCATTACCAGTGCTGCAGCACCAGCAGCGTTCCTGGGTTTTGCCTTCCCGCGTATCTGGGTGAGCCATGGATGTGCTCAGGGAAGTCGGTCAGCCTGCAGGACTGTGAGGCTGGAATCGTGTCTCAGAGTTCTCGTGTGATCGTCCACCTCGGGGTTGGGTTTTAATGGTTGAAGCAAGCCATGCTGATACAGTTTTCTGCTGTTCTTTCGTATTTCTGTCGCAGTGAGTTGATTCCCTGGCAGACCTGCCTGGAGCCGGGGGTCAGAGCTGAGGCATGCTGCTGCCTTCCACGTCCCTGTTTTTTAATGAGCTCTGTCAGAATTCGTTCCGTAGCCATTAAGTGGTGTCAGCGCAGAGTTCATGCATGAGCTAAGTTGAAAATCTGCTAGGTGTGAATTAGTGATGAGAGAAAAGCAGGTCAAGGAACATGTTGTTTCAGAGCACGCTGAGCTTCAAGCTTAGCAGAGGCGATGCTGGTGCATCCAAGGTCTTGAGCAGACAGAAAAAAGAACATAGGTGGGGGAAGAGAGCTGGTGATAAGATGTGGTGGCCCATCCATCAGCCCGTTGTGGTTCTGCATGTCCCCAATGAGCAGTGTGCTCTGAAGATGCTCTGGGCCAGCCCCCAAGCCTTTGCAGGCATCAGAGAGGGCTCTACTTGCATCAGTGGGATGGTCATGGGAGACACGTGAGCCCCCAGCAAGCCTGCACAGTGGCAGGATGGGTTGCTCTGCAGGGGCAGGCAGGGTTTTACTTCACATACTGGAAAAAGACACTTCCTCCGTCCGTGATCACTTGGCACAGCACAACCTGGAAATGAGGTGTGATGGAAAAAATAAGCCACGAAGAACAAAGCCTACAGCAAAGGCAGGAACGTGTAAGTGAGAGGTTGGGACATGTGGCTCCCAGCTTGTGGCTGCGTCAGCTCGCTTCCCTTGGTCAAAAAAAAGTGTCTGTGTTTCTCTGCCTTTGTTTGCTGTGATGGGAGGATGCTCACAGCTTCTTTTCTGCGTCATCTTGGCCTCCCTGTTCCTCTGTGCCTGGAGCCCTTTTCTTTGGCTGCTTGTGATACATAGACTCCACAGTACTATCATGCTGTAGGATACAGCCAAGACCCCTGGTGCAGGCTCTGGTGGGTGGCACCAAGTGCCAAAATTGAGCCCTGGGGAAATATCTGAGGACAAATTGCTAATGAAGGGAGAGGAGTGCTTTGCTGGAGGGACCTGCCTAGGGAAAAGAAGGCCTCTGGGAAGCAAAATACTGTGTTTAAAACAGGAACACGCTTCCTAGTGTGCAGACAAGTGTCATGCAAGCTGCCTTGTTTTGTGGCACACTGATGGGTGCAAAGGAAATGCTGTGGCTGATAGCAAAAGGGCTGGTGGATGTGACATGGAAAACAGACGGGCTGTGAGGAGGTGTCTTGCTCTGACACACTGCACATCTGAATCCATCTAGGTCTTTGTATTGATTTTTGTAAAAGCCCTTTCAATTACTTTTGCAATGAGCTCATTCTTTCTGGCACATCTCTCCCTTGCTCATTTAACACAGGCTTCGTCACACCTCTCTTCAGCCCTCTGCATGTGAGCTGGGAACAAGCAGCTCTGTTGTTGTCCTCAGGGAAAAACAGGCACCTTTGGGGCATCTCACCTTGGCTGCTTTTCGGCGCTGTGCAGCCGTGGGTTGAATGGAGCCAGAGGTGTTTCTGACAGAGCTGTCTGAAGTCACAAAATCCGGCTGGATGCTCCGCACTGGCACAGCAAGGCTCACTTGAAGCTGCCTTTCTTTCTCTTTCGGTGTTTGGGTTTCAGGCCTGTTGTGAAGCAATGCTGAATGCTTTGCCTTGACTGTTGGCTGGGCAGCCTGGTGGTCCAGGAGCGTGGATTTGCTCTGGGCTGCAAAGCACCTGCTTGCTGAAGCTGCTGGAAAAAGAGAGCTGAGGAGTTCACAGACCTGTCCAGGCAAAACACCTCCTCTGTTTGCTCTAATAATACTGTTTTTCTCAATTCTACACTCCCATAATGATGTGTCTGGGCCTGTTTTAATCCACTGGATCACTCAGAGGCTGCAGCTGAGGTCTGGCATCCAGATGTTTTGTGAACCTGATCTTGCCTCCGTCCCATCCTGCGGTCTGCTGAAAGAGGTAACACCATTCCTCTTTCCCTTGCTCTGTGCACATGTGGGCTTGGGATTGCTCTCTACAAACCCCAAACCCTCATGCTCCTATTTGGCTCTCCCATGGTTTTCTGCACGTGCAAGGGCTTCTGCTCAGTGCCTCTCCATTCCCATGTGGTCGGATTCATAAAGCTGATGTTTCTGTGGCCCCACAGGAATTTTCAAGCTCAGTGAAACTGCTCAAGCTCCCCACTGAGGCTGGCTGCATGTTCACCCTCTGGATTGCTTGGGAACAGAGGCAAAGAGAAGGACATTGTCCTGAAAAGCCACGTGCCTCGCTTGCAGCCTGGGAGCTGAGGCACGGCTTCTGACTTTGCTCTGCAGCCCCTCAACCCCTCTCAACCACAGTCCAGGACACTGATCAACCTGAGGCTGCTGATTTTCTTGTGACGGGCTCCTGCATGTGTTCCAAATGCTGTTGAGACTGCTCTGTGGGTATTTTTAGTGTGAATGAGTATGAATAGGTGCGGGTACTTGTCTTCTAGAATTTTCTTCTGTAAGGTTTAATGGATATTTTGCCAAGAGATGAAGGTAGATTGTTTATTCATGACGTGGGTTGCTAAATTGCTTGATGCAGTATGAATGTGCAACCCTTTCTATTGGCTGTCTCAAAACCACCAATTTCACTTCAGTAGTGTTTTGAAGTTGCTGCATTCTGTGGGGTTTTTAGGCGTTATTTAAATTACTTGTATAAAATTGCATTCTTTATTTGAAACAGCCCCAGAAATCTCTGTTGGGCATGCAGAGAGTAAGAAACCTCTTGTATTCCAGAGGGATAAAGTCTGTATTTCTTAGGTAGGCTCCTTTTAAGGTAGATGATGAGTGACTCTGGATTTTCATCTTACAGAGAAGACCACAGACCCTGTCTGGGGCTGTCAGCGTGCAGAGCAGGCTGCAGTGTGTGTAACCCTTTGGGAGACAGGAACACGCATGAAAAGGTTTGGGGAGAAGACCTCCACCTGCTGACAGCGCTCTGCCCGACGCAGCCCAGGACAGCACTCACTACTTTGTCCCAAGGGCACATCATTGGCCTACGGTCACCTCGATGCCCCCAGCACCCCTGGGGCCATTTCTGCTTCCAGCTGGGTGCCCCAGCACGGCTTTGGAGTTGTTCCTTTCTGGCTGCAGGACTTCCCATTGCTCTTTGGTGAACTCCGTGATGTTACCGTTGCCCATTTCTCCATTTTTTGCCTTGTAGAGATGTCTGGGATGGTGCTGGGTGCCCCCCTGCCTGTGTCCGCATGACGTGCAGCTCCTGCCCCGCTGTGTGTGAGCGCTCTCCCTGGTGGGTTCTCTGCAGGGGTGTGTGCTGCACATTGTTTTCCAGCATTGTTAGGAGAGCAGTGGGAATCTGGTGTGGATTTCTTAGCTTGGAACACATTCAGATGCCAAAATGTTTCATGCTGGTTACCTAGCAGTTCTCCTTGTTCCAGGGAAGTGTTGTTTGAACAAAGCTTTGCGTGAAGAATGGAGAGAGGAAATAAAAGGAGGGGGGAGGAGGAAAAAGGCCTCCCAGGCTCTGCACAGCTTTGCTCTGAATCGAAGACTGAAACACCTTTGCGGTGCAGGTGCATGAGACACCAATGAGGAAACCAAAAAACTCCTTTTCAGGAGCCACGTCTGCAGTTATTTCCAGTGCCCTCGTCCTCCTGAGCATCCTGCAGTCCTTGGGGCTCTGACTGCGGGCACTGAGAAAACCCCAGCTTGGGAAACATCTAAATATTTCCCAAGAAAGAACTTCAGGAAATACCCATCAAACAGCTGAGCAGGGGATTCCTGAGCAGGTTTCCTGTGCTTCTTTGAAATGCTGATAAAAAGCTTAGTGAGATACCTGCACGGAGGAATTTCCCAAGCAGGGCACTGGAAGCTTCACACCACAGTGCTGGACGTTTGGACAGTGGATGCACGATGCTGGAGCTCCCACACGTGCTTGGCGTTTGGACAGTGATGTTAGACCTGCTGGAAAATGCATAATGAAGTAATTATGGACCGCTAGCTGGTAGAAGGGCACTGTGTGCTGTTGAAAGGACTCATGAAGTTGCTCCAAGTGGCAGTTGTCACTTGGGTCCTTTGGATCCCAGCTCACGTTTGCGTCTGCACGTCCTCAGCATGCAAACAAGGCTGAGGGAAAGCACCCTGTCTCCTCCTGTCCCTGGGTGCAGGGATGGCAACGGCGTTGTGAGGGACTGGCAGCACCAAGATCTGCCTCCTGGTGTGACCCCAGGACGTGGCTTTGAGATTGAGCCAACGTGCTGCCAGGCACCCCTGAAATTCAGCAGGGTCATGGGACCCAGCCCTGGTGGTGGCAACATGCAGTCCTGCACATCTTCACTGGAATTTGGGTGTCCAGCCAGCACTGCAGCGCCTGTACACATCTGAGCTGGTGCTGGCTGCCAGGTGAAGGGGTGGGTTCTTAGGGACTGCTAAAATATCCCGTGTGCCTTTCAGTGTTTTCCTCTTTTTTTTTTTTTTTTTTGTTTTTCTTAATTACACTTGGAGCCTCTTCTGAACACTAAAACCTAAAAAATATTTGGGAAAATATTAAAGTGACACTTTTGGATCTGCCAGACTTACTTTGTTTGCTTGTTTTTGAGGGAAGCTATTTACGAAGTCCTGCTTTTGGGTCCTTCCTTCCTCAGATCTCTGCTGGGAACTGCTGGTGCCCACATCCCACCACGGGAGCCGTGGGCTGGGAACACAGCAGTGCCTGCTGCTGGGGAAGTAACGCCACGAACCAGCCTGTGCATCTCGCAGCCTCTAAAATATTTCCAAACCTTGTAACACAAAACCAGCTCCCTTTCCAAGCCAGCCCCTTGCAGCCCTTCCCGTCTCACAAAACAGCTCCAATCTCCAGCCAGAGAGAGCCTTGGAGCTGCCCTGCTTCACCCACCCCGTCGCTTTTGTCCCTGCCTCTCATCTCCTCGAAGCGGACTTCCGACGCCTCGCCGCGCTCCCGCAGGCACGCAGAGCAGCGTGGGTTTCCTTCCAGTGTGACGGTTGGGGTCACTCTTTCCCAACGAGCGCTTTCCTCCCGCTACGATCAGCTCAGCATCGCGTCCCGCTGACGCCCAACCAGATTTCAAGCTTCTGGGACTGCCTTCCCTGGAAAAAAAAATAGCGACATCTTTGATTTTAAATAGCGGAAGCATGCGGGAATGCGCTTTTTCGTGTGGGTTCAGAAGTTTGCTAAAACACTCTATGGGCTGCCTGGACTTCTCTGAGTCTGGATCCAGCGGGGAAGCTGGGATCTGTTCACTGTGCAGCACTGTGCAGCTCACAGTGGCTGGATCCATTTCCTTGCTTCTCACTGTGTCACTGTCCCCTCCTGGGCACCCCAGAGCCGGGGGAGAGCTGCCTGCCGCCTCCCTACCTCTCTCCCCATCCTTTTGCTCTTTTCAGCCCTTTCCACCATGCCCCCCACCCCATAACACCTCTCTGTTGCAGCCCAGCCCAGCCACGGAGAGGATTTGGTGCTGTTGCACTGTCAGCTCAGCCTTGGAGTCACCCTGGGACCAGGCTTGGTCCCATCCCTGGCAGGTGAGAGGACGGGGTCTGTGGGTCAGAGCATCTTTGGGGATCTGTGCTGTTATCCCATGTGAAAGCCACCACAGGGCAGGCGAAACCACATGGGAACTTCCTGACCCCACCGAGGAGGTGGAGGGGAAGTGGGAGATGCCAGCAATGGGAACCGATAGCACGAGAAGGGGTCTGTGTGAAGCCTGATGTATTTTCCTGTGCCACATGTCTTGTAAGACCAGGGGATCCCATCCTCTGTGTGCTGAGAAAAGCAGCCTGCGTTCTTTTCCCTCACCAGGTGAAGAGTTGCAGTGTTATCCATTAACCTGAGTTAGTCTTGTAACCATAGTGCTTGGCTGAATATTGCTTGAGGCCATGAACCTGAGCCTCGGGTCCCACTTTCCTGCAGCATCCTGGTGGCAAGCAGGACTGCGTAGGTCCTGGGTGGATTTGTAGGGGCAACTGAGCCCCAGCGTGAGGGTTTGGGGGCTGCAGCACTGTGATCGATTTGGGACATGGGACTGCTTCAGTGCTGAATGCTGTTGGCTTTTGGGGATATAGTAGCATAACCTGGGAGAGCCCATAGTGCAGGGGACACATGAACACCCTGATTGTCCCCACTTCGCCCTAGCTGCTGCTGGCAAAGCCGCCCTTCCTTCTGCCTGGCTGAGCGGCCCAAACCAGACCCCATTTAATTCAGCAAGTCATGAATTCGTAATGCTTATTTACCACGCAGGGCCATGAATATTTGATGGCTCACTGAGGAAAAGTGGAGGGGCTGGCACGGAGCGTGGCTGTACCGAAACAGGGATGGAAGGATGCAGCATCTCCAACTGAGCCCTGCAAAGCTGGGCAGGCAGGGGCTGCAGTGCCGGGCCAGCAGCTGGAAGATGTCAGCTTGAGGGAGCTGGGTGCGGAGGGGGAACCACAGGCTGGAAGGGACAGAGGGGAATTAGGAGAGCGTGGGGGGCTCCGGCATCTCCAAGCTGTTGCAGCTGGCTGAGCCTGATGGGATGTGACGGCTCCAGCCGGGCGTGCAGCTACACTTGGGCTTGTCCTCGGCATCCTCATCCCCATCATGGGTGACGTGGCCCAAGGATGCTCCAGCAGCCCCCACCGTGCCGATAAGGCGGCCCTGAGCCAGCAGGGCTGCGATGGCACCCACTTCTCGAGTGACGTGTGGCTCCTCCCGCAATGCTAACACAAGCCAGGCCAGCCCAAGTGACAGGACAACCCTTTTAGGGTAGCAAGGACCCTGCTGGCTGGTGCTTTTATCTGTCTCTGGGGAATGCAGTGGCTGCACTGACAGCCATGCTGCCTGCCCCAGATTTTGCTGTTGGGGCCCCAAACCCACGCCTGTGGTCTCAGGGATCACACCAGACCTGGAAGAGAAGCTGCAGGGATCTTCCCAAGGGGGTGATCCAATGGACTTACAGCCAGCCCCTTTTTGGCTACGGGAATGGAGTCAGCACAGAGCAGATTGGACCACAGCAGGAATTAAAGCCATTCTGGGGAGCAAAGAGAACATTCCGTGCTGTCTGAAGGACATCAGGGTGCCAGACCATCTTGGGGTGCAGCCCTTTGCATGCCCTCTTCACTTTTCACTGGGGACGTGACTCCGCTCACACTGGTGGAGCTGCTATCGGGGCTGCAGCTTAGGGGATTTGGGAGCATGGCAGGCTCAAGCAGCTCTGCTCTGATTTACGACTGCAAACATTGAGGAGCCTCCTGCAAAGGCCCGCGCTTCCTCCTGGTACAGCGAGGACAGAGCGGATCAAGCCCAACCTCAGCGGGGTGGCAGTGTAGGAACAGAGGGACAGAGGTCAGATGGGGCCGGTTTCAGTCCTCACCACAGAGCTCTGAGCTCCCCGAATCAGGTGCACGCAGCACCTGGATGTGTCCCAGTGTCTGCCTGCTGTTTCCCCTCACCCCCTCTCCCCAGCTGCAGTGTTTCAGAAGGAGCAAGGATTTGGGGATCAGCAAAGGACACAGTGGCAGCTTTGGCTTCTCCTGTTCAAGCGTAATGCCGCTTGTTATTCTAATCGATTTATCAGCAGTTTTGACCAAATAAGTCAAGAGCATGGAAAGATCTCTGAGCAGCCTCTTGCCCCTCACTGCCCTGCCTGGGTCACGGATGAGAGCCGTGTCCCCTCTGCTCAGCACTGGGGATGGGGACAAAGGAGGATGTGCCCCGCACTACCTTTGCTTTGCCCCACTGCTCTGGGTGCTCTTCCTCCACCTCCTTGCTCCAGGAGTTAAAACCTTCCCTCCAGCCTGGCGCAGATGGAAAGTTTATATTTAGCCTTTTGTTTTTGCCAGCATCCCCCTTGAGTTTAAATATCTCTGCCCCGTCCCTGGTGGTGACCCCGGATGTATTTATAGAGAGCTATCGTGTCCGTGCTCTGCGCTGAGCAAACCCAGCTTGTGCCATGCTCTCACAGCAGCGGCCTTTGCAAGGAGACCTCGAGGGCAAGAGGGAGGCAGTGTGGGGTCACTGCCTGGGGGCTGGTAGCTGGAGCAGTGCCAGGCTGCAGGGCTTCCTTGAGGGTGGGCACAGAGGGGCTGCTCCGGCATAATCTGCGGAGTGAATTGCCATCATTAGGTTTCAGGGTGCGCGCTGCTGGCTGCATTTCTCTCAAGGCTGCCGTTTCATGTGCCCCCTTCCCTCCTCACGAGTCATGTAGGGGAAACGTGCCACGGGTGTGAGTGGCACCCAAGGGTTAACCAGGAGTCCGCTGCCACCTCTCTCCCCCCGGCTCCCCCGCGGTGCCCGGCTCCGCTCTCACCCCGGAGGTCTGCACCGCTGCCGGCCTCCCTCCCATCTCAGCTCTTGACTATTTAAGGCAAATATCCTCGCCGGACTTTAAACAAACCCCAGCTCCTCTCGCTCTCCTCGTTTTAAATAACTCGCCTGGCGTAAACATAACGAGGCACGAGCCTATAAATCAGCCGTTCCCAGGGCTTGCCTGGCAGGGCGCGTGCGTGCAGGGGGCTCGCTGGACCCCTGAGCTCTGGGTCTCGACCAGGAGCTTTTAGGGTTCCTTGGGGTGTAGGAAGAGAGATAACGGGGCTTCAGGGTGGGGAGGCGGCCATGTGAAAGCTGATGAGCTTATGGGGTTGCCAGCATTAGGGTAGAAAAGCAAAGGTTGCAAAACAGTTTCCATCATAGCCCCTCACTTATGCTGAGGCTGGAATTTTCCAGGCCATATTCCCTTCCTGAAGATGGATTATTCCTGGGAAGTTGGCATGTAAACACTTTTGGGTGGGAAGAAGGAGAAATGGCAAGGTTGGAGCTGATGGGGAGCCGTGGACTGGGAGCGACCAGAGGGGTTTACAGCTCTTGGAAGTGCTCGCAGCACCCGTGATCAGTGATGCAATGGGTGTCTGCAGGAATGTGGGATGTGGGGAAATGCCTGGAGCGCAGGCACCAGCACAGCGTGCAGCACAGGGTCAGTCCCATCAGCTGAAGCGATCGGTGCTCAGTGTTTATGTGCTGTGGTCAAAGCAGAGCAGAAGTAATTGCAGCTCATCTAGGAATCATCCCATGATATAACTCTTTGTTTTCTGTGGTTTCCAAGCTGTGCCAAGCATTAATCGTGAGCTGAGCTCCTTCGTGCTGGGTGTCCAACATACCGACATAAGCGGGTTCATCTAAACAGTCCAGTTTAAACAAGTCTGGCATTTCTGGGATGAAGGATTGGAAAGATGGATGGCTTTGGTTTGCTGCCAAGGCTTGAAACACTGAGGGGAGAGACTTGGGGTGCCCTGGGGACAGAGATGGGGATGTTCCCTGATATTGTTGGGAACACCCTGGCTTTGGCCAAGCCATGGAGCCCTCAAAAGCCCTGTAGGCTGGCAAAGCCGTGATGAGCATCTTCTGCACAGGGATGGCAATGGCACTGGTGGGAAGGTGCTGCTGTAGCACTGGCTTTCCTGACTCCGGGAAGGATTGATAGAGAAGCTTCTTCTGAGGTGGTCATGCTTCATTTAGCTCTCATTCCCCCCTGACTCACTAATCCCTCATTATCCACATGACAGAGAAGCAGCAAATAGCCCTTGGATGGGGGCATCGGCTCCAGGAGGAGGGCAAGGTTCTGCACAGGGAATGGGAGGCTGGAGCTGTGCGGTCAAATCCATCAGGAGTTCTGAATGTGCTTGGTGGGCTGATATCTCCCCCAGGATGGGGTGTAGAAAGTAGAGTCTGATTACTGAAGTGTCCTCAGTGATGCTTAGCCAAACAAGGCCTTACAGAACAGCAGCAAGGAGGAACTAAGCTGCGAGGAGGCTCCTCCCCTACCCTGGGGGCCACCAGGGGCATGTACACTGAGTTCAGGGATCCCATAGGCGCACCAAGAATCCTAAGGAAGGACATAATAAACAGAAAAGAGCTGATAAAGGGCTTTTCCAGGCCAGTGCTGCTGAGAAAGCACTGCATCCAGGCTGGAGCAGCAGCCATCCTGCATGTCCCATCCCATGAACCACGGAGCACTGCGGTGCCTGGGGAGCCGAGCGATGCCGCGTGCGCTGGGGCTGCTCGCTTGGGTTTTTGGCCATGTTTTGCAAGTCAGAAGGTCGTGTGTACATTGGCTGCGTTGCCAAGGATTCATCCACAACAAGTCCTTTTGTTTTGTTTTCCAAGGTCTCCAGCACATAAAAGGGCTGGACGTTAATTCCCTGCATGAACATGGGATCTCTTTTTTTCTTGGAAGAGCTTTAGTCGTGCTTTCTGGGATGACCAGGGAACATATCACACGGCCCTTCTTGACTTGTAGCTGCTTAATGGCAAATTTGGGGAGCACTTCAGCCTTCTGTATGCTCCATGTATGCTCTGTTGGTTAGGGATGAAGGTGATGTAAGAGGATGGAGGACTGGAACTGATGGTCGGAGTTGGACCTACTGCTGGGACTCCATCCGCTGATGGATGCATCATCTCATGATGCTCCATCAGCTGCCATCTCAAGGGCAGGGAGGGATCCTGATGCTGACATTCAGAGGTCCCAGCATGGTGACACCCAACATGCTCCAACACATGAGGACAGCGTGACATGGTGACACCTCCCAGTGGCTCAGGTTGAGCCCTGTCCTGTCCCTCTGCTCCACATGAGTTGGAAGTGGCACAAGTGCCAGAGCTGGGCACAGGGAAGGCTGTCTCTGGGACCTTTCATAAGTAACCACAGAAAAGATTCCCTCTGCTTTATTCGCCCATAATTAATATGACAGTGCAAAGCAATACATTATTAAACTAACAGGATAGCAGTGTTGTTACTGGGCTGCACAAGCTCGGAAGTACGCTGATATTTTTGTGCATGTATTTCATCTTCAAGGCAAAAAAAAAAGGAAAAGAAGAGCTTTGGGGCAGACTAAAGCCAGGTGAATTTCTTAGGTGAATAAACTGCAAAAGCCATGCAATGTTTTGCACTGGGGGACTGCAGGCGTGCTGCATCTGCAGTCCGTTAGGGAAAAGCCTGCGGGCTCGTTGTTTGTGCTCCTGGCTCTGAGAAGGCACTTCTGTTTGGTGCGTTTTTTATTCAGATTTCCTAAACTTGAGCTCTCCTCACCCCTTTTTGGTCCGAAGCCCACTGGGCGGCTTTGGGACGTCACGGGGCGGGCCAACAGGGAACGGCCTCGGCTCTCTGCTCCGGCAGCGCTGCCAGGAGCCGCTCCGAAATGCCCATAAAAGCCGCTTTGCAGTGATCTGGTGCGTCTGAGCAAGCATTTGCACACACCTCCGAGCCCCTGTCTGTCTCAGTTAGCTTCAGCACGTCTCATGGGGCAAGGCAGAGCCGGAGAAGACGGGCGATGACGTGCGGGAAGGAATTAAAGTTTGAAAGCGCTCAGAGTAGCTGCTGCAGGCATGTGATGTCAAACGAGCCCCGGTGTCTCCCCATTGTGCTTTATGGGACAGCCCAGATCCTGTGCTGTTAGAGCTGTCTGCATCCCATCTTTTGGTACCCAGCTCCCCTCAAATCCCAGCCATCCTTGGTGCTTATTTTCCTCTTTAGTAGTGCCCTGGAGTCACTGGGATGCTGCAGACAGGAGCACCTTGCTGACACCAAGCACCCTGAGCGCTGCCTTTGCGCATCCTTCTGTTGCTCTGGAGCCTCTGTGTCATGTACAATGACCTTGAATCCAACAGGATTTGGGTCTCTGAAGGGGCAAGGCACTTTTGCTTATTGGCTTCATGATGCTGGGTGCTCCGAGCCTCAGTTTTTCCATTTGTAAAATGGGCGCCACCATGATATATATATATGTATATATTTAAAGTACTAGCTTAGGAAAGGAGATTCAGGGTTAACAGACCTGAAGAGCCCTCAGGAATGGAACTTCTGGCATTCTCACAAAAACAGCTGCAGATGCGAAATGCCCATGTGAGATTTACGTATCGGAGTGTTGATACCTACGACTGGAGGACTTGTGGGAGTGGTGTGGCCACATGGTGCTCAGACCAAGCTGTGCAGAGAGCTGGGAGCTGCTCTTCAGCTTTGTCATCACTGCCTGGTGGAAAGGGCTGTGGGACTGGGGCGAGTGCTGTGAGATGGAGATGGGAACGGGGGGTGGAGAAACTGCAAGAGGGCCACCAAGGACCTGGGCTGGGGTAGTTTGGCCAAACAGAGGTCCAAGCAGTCCATTAGCACTTACAGCTCCTAGACAAGTAGAAAGATTGTGGAGCTATGTGTCCTTCGGTAGGGGCACATGATATAAAGTGGGATTGTGGCCACAGATGGTGGCTTGGCATGGATGGGCTGGGTGTTAGGGAAGACTTCTCTGCAGGAAGGTGGGAACCTGGAGAGGTGGTGGGGCTCTATGCCTGGGGGTTCTCGAGCCAGGACTGGCCTGATCCATCAATGGTGACAGTCTTACTGTGAGCAAGATGTTGGATGGAAGGCTCTGGAGATCCCTGCCCACTAATACCATATAATGCTATAATGGGTCTCCAGATGTTTGGATGCTGATCCATACTGAAAACAGCACCTCAACCCCAAAGCATCCTGCAGCTGCTGGCCAGAAAGATCTCTGAGAGCTGACTTAAAGTCCTGTTAACTGCCATTGGTGACTCCAGCAGCGCTTGCTCAGTGGTTTTGGAGATGTGAGACTTCCCAGACAAGAGTGGGAGGAGGAGAAATCGGTGTTGGCAGTGAGCAGAGGAAAACCCATGTTGTGCCTGGAGGATGCACACTTTCCCATCGCTGTCCCTCAAACACTTTGGAAATGACACGGGAACATCCTCTCTGCTCTGGGACAAGTGCCAAGGCTCAGCTTCCAGATAAGCAGTGAGAAACAGCAAAACAGTACAGCACCTCCTCCAAAGCAGAGCCTGTGTGGGCTTGGGACTAGCAGGGATGCAAGGCAGGCCCTGTGACAGCACTGTGATCCCTCAAGGGAGGCTCTGCCTCCCTGCAGGCAGGTGGCTCTGTGTTTTGTCTCGCAGACCCTTTTGGGTGCTGTCAGTGCTTGCAGCAAGCCAAATGGGGTTTGTACCCACATAAGAGATGGGAGCGTGGATAAAAAGGTTTGGGGAGAGGACCTCCACCTGCTGACAGCGCTCTGCCCAATGCAGCCCGGGACACCACTCACTACTTTGTCCCAAGAGCACACTGCTGGCCCACGGTCACCTCGATGTCCCCAGCACCCCTGGGGCCATTTCTGCTTCCAGCTGGGTGCCCCAGCATGGCCTTGGGTGTTGCTCCTCCCCAGCTGCAGGACTGTGTGCTTCTTGCTGAACTCCACCAGGTTTCACTTGATTTCTCGGCTGATTGCAACCTGTTTTTCACTAAAGTACTTAAGCAATACCTCCCCAGGACCTGCTCAGTGGTTATGAACACCCGACAGCCTTCATTCTCAAACCAGGCTGCAGAGGAGGACGCTGTTGGATGGGAGACGCTTTGTGGTGAAGAGTGCCGCTGTGAAAACATACTGCATGGAGAAACTTGGTTTGAACCAGTTCACCCTCTCAGATGCTGCAGCCAAAGCCACTCTTCCATGTGGAAGCAGAGACTGTGAAACAACCCAAAGGAAAAGCCCTCACGCTGAATCTCTGCAGGAATCACATTTTCACAGTTCTCTCCTGTTCCTTCTCTGACTCCCACCCCACTGTGTCCTCTGCTTGCCGTGGGCTCCGTGTCTTCCTGACGCCCTCACACTGCTTTGCTGGGGAAGCCCTTGTCCCACTGTGGCCCTGGCGCTGGGGTCAGGCTGGAGGCTCTTCTCTGGGTTTGCCAGGACTGAGGTATCCCTAGTGTGAAAGATCTCCAGAAAATCCAACCCCTCCCGTATAACAACATTTCAAATAAGGTATTTGGTTTCTTAGTTAAAAAGTGCTCTTTCTTTTTCCCTTCCCGCAGGACAACAGCCTAGCAGGGATTGGGCTCTCCGGCTTAGCAGCTCGTTATGCAGCCTTAGAAAAACAGCTGCCTTGCCACCATCCATATGAGAACCCAATGTGCAAATCCTCCGTGCTGCACACACACAGCCACAGCTGCTGCAGCCCCAACCTAGAAAGCAAGGTAATGCAGTGCCAGTGCTCCCCTCACGTTCTACCTCCTGTGAAGACATGGTTAAGCTTTGCTTAATTTTGGGATCCACCTCAGTGCTGGATCCAGAGCTCTTTGGTTGTGCCAGGGTGGCTGAGTTCAGGGCAATGTGAGCAGGTGGAGAAGCAGATTGGGATAGGGCCTGAGTAGGGCACCAAACCCAGGTGTGAGCGAAGGAGCCAGCTGTGATCGCACCCAGCCTCGCTCGCTTCATGACATGCACGTGGGCAAAACTTCCCTGACCTACAGCAGATGTCCTGTTCATGGACTGAGTTCCATTTTGAAGGGAAGTTCAGCTCTGTTGGGACAGCATGGTCTGAAGAGGAAGGAATGGAGTCGTGGTGGGTAGATGATCGTGGGGGACGGATGGAGGAGGAGATGTATGTGACTCACAGCATCCCCACAAGAGCAGCCCCTGAGTTGGAGAGGGAAGGGAGTTGATGGCCATCAAAGACCCGCAGGGTGATCAAGGGACAGAAGCAGCTTTCCTGTGAGGAGAAGCTGAGATCTGGGACTTCAGCCTGGGAAAGAGGAAGCGAAGGGCTGGGGGCACACATTGCCTTTCCAGCTTAGGGTGCCAGTGGGACCAGGAGGCTAATGTAGAGCTGGTGTTTTCCCTCTCTTTCACCAAACCTTTGGGCTGAGCAGGTAGACAGCACTGAGTATGATACCAGCTCAGATCCCCCTGCCTATTTCATTGGGATGGGGCCAGTCCAGGGACCCGTGGACATGGAGAAGGGCAGAAAGCGGACACAGGGCTGCTCTCCCAGGGAATGAGGGGCTGCTGTCTTGGGGGATGTGGGGATGCTGCTCTGAAGGATGCAGGGATGCAGTTTTATGGGACGTGGGCATGCTGCTCAGAAAGATATGGGGATAACATTCCAGGAGATGAAGGGATACTGTTCTTAAGGATATGGGGATAACGGCTTGAGGGATGAAGGGATGCTTTTCTGGGGGATATGGGGCTGCTGCCCTGGTGTACGGAGCCCACATCCTGAGCCCCAAAGGCTACAGTGCAGCTTTCAGCGGGGAGTTCCAGCATTGCTGCTGCTGGGCTGCAGCCCTGTGCTCCTGGAGCCCTCGGGGGAGCCCACAGGAATCACCCCCTGCTCCGTGGCCGCCGGTCCCCTTAAGAAAGTTGAAGCCCAAAAGTTCACCAAAGTTGAGAAAGTTTTTCGTGGAAAGAGAGAGAAGGAGGGGGGGGGGGGGGGAAGAAAAAAAAAAAAAAAAGCACACACAAAACCCCCCAAACCCACACGCACTAAAAAAAATAAAACCCAACCCCACATCCCCCTGCCCCCCCGCGGGGGCGGGCCGGGCCGGGATTGGCGGCGGGCGGCCCGGGGGCGGCTCCGGGCGGGTGGGGCGGGGGCGGGCGGGTCCCGGCCCCGCTGCTCCGTGCGCGGCGGCGGCGGCACCGGGAGCGGCACCGGGAGCGGCGGGGGCCCCCAGCTGCGGCTCGTTGCGCTCCGCTCCGCCCGGTTCTTAGCGGCGGAGCCGAACCCCCCTCCCGGGACACCGCATGTGAGCCTGGAGGGCAGCTCCGCACCGCGCACCGGCACCGCACGGCACCCGCTCCCCACTCGGAGCTGCTGTTTCACTCGCCTTCACACCCCCCCCGGCCCCCCACCATGAGTAACCTCAATAAGGACACCGAGCACACCAACGGCGGAGCAAACGTCGAGGAGGAGGTGGGAGCTCGTAGGACGCGTTGGGGAACACGCTTTGGAGCACCGAGAGCCAGGCGTCGGGGCTGGAGCGCTGGGAGTGCGGCACGTCGGGGCTTTGGGGTCCCGGGAGCAGGGACCTGGAGCACCGAGGACCCTGCGTCCAGAGAACTGGGGGTGTTGGGGCTCTGGAGTACTGGAGACCCACGGCATCAGGGCTCAGAAGCCCTAAGAGCAGGGATGCAGAGCACTGAGGACCTGAGGGTTCCAGAATCCTGAGAGTTGTGGCATTGAAGGCTCACGGTGTTGAGGCTCTGGAGCTGTAAGAGTGATGACCCAAGGCGCTGGGGCATCAGGGAGTTGGGACTTTGGGGCTTTGGAGCTCTGTCAGTGGGGACCCAGAGCAGTGGAGACTCGAGGCGGTGGGGTTAGGAGCACTGGGGAGTTGGGGCATTGGTGTTTGGAGCCCCAGGACCTGTGACCTGGGATATCCGGGCTTCAGAGCGTAGGGGGTCGGGGTGTGAAGGCTGCAGCACTGGGGACACAGAATAAGTGAACCGGGTTGGGATGCTGATGCATCTTCGGGCTGCGGAGCTGAGGTCCAGCTGTAAGAGCTGGAGGGCTGGGATGTTGGGGGTGCAGCACGGTGTGCGTTGGTGTTATCCAAGGCTGGAAGTCTGACTGCTGGCTGCAGTGTGGTGAACCCTGGGTGATCTTGTAGTCTCACGGGTCAAGGACCTTGTTCCCCTGGGGTTGGAGCAGCCAGGCTCTGCCATCCAGATGCCAGTGTAGGTGGTGATAGGGGCAAACTTAAGCTGTGGTGATGGCGGCTTTGCCAACAACCAGCTGGGGCTGGTGGGGCTGGGTGCCACCGTAGCAGCTATCCCCATCCTTTAGATGGTCATTGTGAGACAGACCACATGATGGGAGGGCTCCTCGGTGTCCCTGTGCTGCGGCCCGCAGAACCATCCCATGGCCCTTGGGGTGGTGGTGGTGCAGCAGGGTCACCTGCCCTCCTCCATCTTGGAGGAAAGCGCAGCGTTTTGCTGCAGTCCTCCGTGCCTGGCCCTGGGGAGCAGGAGATGCTCAGCCCCCTCCCCTCGCCCTCCTCCAGCACGCCGTGCGCTCACACCGCCGCAACATGGCGCCCGGGCTGGCTGCCCGCCGCCCACCGGGGCCATACGGTCCCTGTGTGCCAGCTGCCTCGGGGCCAGCGTGTCCTCCATCCCTGGGACCTGGCTAATGGGGTGGAAGGGATGGGCAGGTGTTGGTTGGGGTATTCCTTCCGCTGTGCTGAGCGAAACTGAGGTGACGTGATGTCACGGCGCTGGGAACGTGTCCCACCTTGGTGGGTGGCACTGGGGGGACAGTGGGTACTGGGGGCTGTGTGCTGTTTTCTGGGTGTGGGGAGGCTCAGCATCAGGGGGTTCCAAGGGCTGTGTGCGCAGAGCTGCAGCTGTGTGCTCCAATTATCTGCTGGCTGCAGTGGTGCTGCACTCTTATGGTGTTTGGGCAGTTTGAAGAGTGTATTGTCTGCAGCATGATGCTCATCGCCTGGAAAATGGGGCTCAAGGTCCGTGCCGTGGGGCGTAGGGCTGGCTGAGTGACAGAAGTGTCCCCTGCTCTGCACTGTGTGCAGGGAGGGGGAAGGCCCTGCCTACCCTCTTAGATGTGCTGCATGGTGGTGGCAGGGGATGCTTGGAGGTGATTCTGGAACTGGTGGGATGTTCCCATCCTGATTGCTTGGGTTCCGTGGTGGTCCTCTGCAGGATTCCCTCCCCCCCCCCCCCCCCCCCCCCGCCCCCCCCCCCCCCCCCCCCCCCCCTGCACACAGGGCTGTTTCACCCAACTGAGCAGGAGCTGTGCTTCTCTGCTGAGGTTCCTGATGGTGGTGTGGGGACCAGGGATGACCTCATGTTTAGGGGACTTTGCCACATCCCAGCCAACCCAAATTCAAGCTCTCACCCAGAGCTCCCATTGTTGGGTGTCAGTTCACTCCCCATTAGCAGTAATTATGTTTAATTACTGAATTGAACCATTCAACCCCAATGCAAGCAGGAAGGGTAGGCTGGGATATCTTCCTAAGCTGCGCAGAGAATAACACCAGATCCTGGAGCTGTAAACGCCTTTTCTGCTTTTCACCTTCCTCTGTGAGCCTACTTTGCTGCTTCCCTGAAGGGCACTGCGTGCCCCAGATATGGTGATCCAAAGCTCCCAAACTGAGCCTTTCCCTTTATCTAATCTTCAAGCCCCCACATCTCGCAGCCCCTTCCTGCCCGGTGACATGCTGAGCACAGGAATGCCTCTTACTACTCTCTGGGTCGCTAATGGGAATGTTAAACAAACAGGGCCGACTGTCAGCCCCTGCTGTTCCTCACCAGACACCTCCCCAAAGCTGATCCCTCCCCACTTCTGCTATCTTCTGTTTAGTTTTCCAGGCAGCCGCCGATCTGCGTGACAGCACCCATCCCGAGGGGCACTGCTGGGTGCTGTGCACTCTCCTTGCTTTCTCCAGCAGCCCGAGGAGCTTGCTTGCTTACCATGCATCTTGTGGGTCTGTCCTGTTGATGCAGAGGTGTTGCTCCTTCTCTGGTTGGGATTTGGAAGCCTGATGTTAAACTTTCCTCCCCCAGGAGGACACTGGAAAGGTCCTGGGAACTGCTGTGTTCCCAGGCTTCCTCTGTCAATGGGGCTGCACTTACCAGGGGGATGGGATGTGGGAGTCTGTCTCCTTGGTGGCCCTTTAAATATGCCCTATGGAATGGCTTCCTTCTCCTTCCTTGCTTTTTCAAATCTACATTTCTTAAACTCCAATCTGAGTTGCTTTGAGCATCAGTATTCCAACTGGTCTCCATGACATGAGAACTGTTGTTCCTTCTTGCCTGCTGGTCTAGTAAACAAGACCTGGCTTTGGAAGTGAGTTTCTCTCCTTGGCTAGCCACAGGAGCTATAGAACAAAGCTTTCCATAATAGAAAATGGTTTTAAGTGGTGTATGGTAAAGCTCTGAAAGGCCCAAAACTATGGCTTCCTTGCCAAAATGGGTGAAATAGGAAGGATGCTCTTAGAGCATCTGGAATGCAGCTCTGAGAGCTCCCGGCATTGCTAGAGGAATTGGCATTGTGTGAAGCCGAGTGTGACTCTTCAGATCTGGTAGAGAAAGCTTTTGGAGCAAGAAGATATTTTTGGGATTGTAGGTCTTGGCCGTGTTAGACTTTGAGTCATGAAGATTGAGTGGTGGGATCACGGAGCTTCTGCCTGTCCTGGCTCTGAGTGCCCAGAGTAAAGGCTTCAGCTCAAAGCCTTCTCAGGGTGTGAGTGTGCTTGGCACCATCTCTGTAGGAATACTGTGCCCTGACTGGGAGCAAGGAGCCTTTAATGTCTGGGTACTGACCTCTGCTATGTGTTCTATAGAAGCAGATGTTGTCACTGAACACAGAGGCATGGTGTAGGTGTGAGACCTTGACTTGCCTTTGGCTTTGGTCAAAGCTGCTGTTCTGGGAGCTTGGCTCCCCGTGCTCTCCTTGGGGGGGGATGATGGGCTTACATCTGCCCTGCCCCTATCCTCTGGGCTGTGTTGTGTGCTTGGGGTCTTGTGGGGAAGAGTGCTCTGTGGTGCAGAAGGGAATCAGGGCTTGGTGCTGCTTAAAGTTGGCATTTAGGGTCTGTTTTTGTGTAGCTCTGTGCTGTAGTTCTGTCTTGCCAGGAGCTGGTCTAATGCAATGGTGGCTCAGTCTTGTGGCTGCTTGGCATCCTACCAGCGTCCCCCAAGGCGTGATTTGAAGTGACACTCATAGCTAGTGTTACAACAGAGAGCTGCTGCAAACTTTCAGCTTGCCATTGCCTGGCTCATGACCTTGGATGCAGGTGAAGACCCAAGAGAATGGCATACCTGGGCAGTGTCCTGCAGCCAAACCCACATCCTATGCTCGGAGCAGAAATGGTAGATGGGAACTCATCACCCACCAGAGCAACTGCTGTGGAGCTGCCCCACTGGGATAAAAACTAGCAGAGCTTCCTCTGCCCCAACCATGTCCTATTCTTGGGTGCTGCCCTGTTGTGCCAGGGCTTATCGGCACCCATGTGCTTCCTGCTGCTCCAGGCAGCTTCTTGTACCTCTCCCTCCTCCCCCCTTTGCTTGAGCTCCTTCCTGCCCTGACCACAGGGCAAAAGCCCTGTAGGCCATCTGGAGTGGCCCCATTGGGTTTTTAGCTCAGGCAGTGGCATTCCCGAGCCATTCCCTCTCCACAGCCACGTTTTGCACTCTTGGCTCCCCGCCTTTCCCATCCATGCCTTATAAGTCCCGGCTCCTGGGGCTGCCTGCAGCCTTGCTGCATTCCAGCAGCCTCGTGTCAAGTGGCTGCATCCCGAGAGCTCCGATCTTTGGGGCGCTGGGTGCCCAAGCAGAGTGCTGATGGGATGTGTTCCCATGGGAGCAGCTGTAGGGGTCCCTTTAGGGACAGGTAGTGAACCTGGCTGTGTGAAGCAGGGACTGCCTTTGGGACCTGACTGACCTTGTGGAGTCTCAGCTTTGTGAGAGCAGGGGAGTAGGAAATGGATGTCAAAGCTGCGTCCTACAGAAGGGGAGGCTGTGCCTTGCTCACTTGTGGGAGGATTCAGAGCAATCTCTTGACGAAAGCATGGAGACCTCCCAGAGCAGCCTCACAGGAGATGTGTGCTTGTGCCTTTGCATTTTTGACATAACTTGACCCTTGCTGGGCTGCAGGGTAGTATCTGTATTCTTAAGACTCCCCTTCATGCTTACATGAAGCAAATGTGGCCAGGAGATGTGGACCCAAAACTTTGGTGCTGAGAACCTGGCTGTGCTCACACCAGGTATCTCTTCTGGGACACAGCAGTGTAAGAAAGGCTTTAGAGCCACTGAGGATCTCAGCACTAATGGCTTCGTCCTTGTCGCTCCCTGCTTCTGCGTGGGAAGCTATGCTGAGATCCTCCCTCTTCAAGTGATGGCCTAGACGGTCCTGTCCGTCCTGGCACAAATCCTGTTTTCCATGGCTCTCCTCCATCTCTGCCGGGTGTTTGCACCAGGGACATCCCCAGAGGGGGCTGGGACAGGGAAGAGAATATATACATCATCTATATAGCTTTTTTTTGTCTTCAGGCTTTTCTAGCTGCCTCTGTAGGGAAGCTGAATGTTTAAGTGATCTGGTGCTGAGTGGCAGGGAATTGAAGTGAGGCAAATTGTTGGAGGCGGAAGGATGGAGGTCCTTGAAGGGTTTAAGGTTCTTGGAGAGCCCTGCAGAAGTTAACCTGCTGGAAGAGGGTTTCCCAGACCCCTGCTTTCCCAGACCCCTTACTGTTTCCCTTCTATAATTGCTCTTTTTGTATGCAGGAGGTTGGCTTAAGGTCCCACCTCCTCCCCTAACAAGCTCTTCTGTGCCAGGACCTTCCTTAGTCTGTCTCATGATTTTGGGCACATACTGTTTGGAGATTCTGGCTGGTGGCACTGGGGATTGCCCAGGCTCTCTTGAGGTGATGCCCATCCTTGCCAGCTGCTGTGAGTTGTCTGGAATCCCAGTTTCTTGGTGACCAACTGTACCTGAAGGCCAAGGGAAGCTTTTAAGCTTTGGAATAATGTCTCCTGTTCCTATCCAGATGAGGACAGCATTAGGGACTTGTTCCCTCTGACAAAGAGCTTTCCTGGGCACCTGCATTGCTCCATTCAGGCTATTGTAAGGGCTTCGGGTAGCTGACTTTCTCCCTCCCCAAGCAGCGGCATGTCTTCCATTCTGTCATGCCTGTCGCAAGGACTTACTGAGCTGCACATCACGGGACCATTTAGAGACCCAACAGGGATGCAGATTTCTATCTGCTTGGAAGAAACATCCATTTCTGGGGTCTGAGCGCACTCAAATCCTGAAATATTGAAAAGGGATGGTGCTTTCACGTGGCTCAGGCACATGTGCCATTGCACTCCATGCAACGTTTCCCTGCAAGAAATGGCTGTGTGTCTTCTGGGAATGCACAGCAGCCGTTCCACATTGCCCATGCTGAAGCCTGAAGTTGTCAAGGTGCTGGTTTTGGGCTGCCACTGCTCGCTCAGCTTGGACAAGAGATGGTTTTGGAGTGATGTGCTGTGGCATCAAATGAGGTGCTGGGCTTAGTGGGGAGGACATGAGTAGAGAATAAGGATGCTCAGTGGTTGTGTCCGATATATGCTGGCCCAGAGAAAGGCTCTGCATCCTAAAGGCGGTGGCAGCAGCCCACTGAGGTTCTTGCTAGGTTTCTTCTCACTTGAGTGGGAAGAGAAATTTAATGAGGTGTCAGGTGCAACCCACTTCTCCTGAGGAAGGGGAGATGGCCAAGCAAGGCTAAAGTGTGGGTTCAGAATGCTTGTGCCATGGAAGTGTGATAGGGATGTAAACTCCAGGCTGGAAGTAGGCCAGGAGATGAGCTCTGTGCTCCTGGTCCTGCTGCGTGTCCTTCCTAGGTGTATCTGGTTATGTAATCTGGTATGATTTGGTGCCAGACGGCATTTGGGTGTTTGTGCTGTCCTTCTGTACTTCCAGTGTTCCACAGGCGTGTTTAGGATTGGTTCAATGGGAGGCATGCCTAGGTGACTTGAAAGCAATGAGCAAAGATCTCCGTTGTTCCTGGAGTCTTTTTTTCTGCCTTCCCATGCTTCTTGCTCCTGGTCAAGCTGAGCTCGTTTTCTTCCAGTCCTTTTCAATGATGACTAGTGTCGTGGTGACCTCTGTAGCACATAACTTCCCATTCTAGCTCTATGCTGATTTACAAGAAATCTTGGCAGCTTCATCACTCTGCTTCCTATGGAAATAGGCTGGCAGCCAGCATCTCCCAGTGCAGGGAGAAGGTGGCTGGGATGGTCTTGCTGCTCAGCAGTGTTCTTCCCAACCTTTAGCACTGGTTCATATTCCTGGCTACTTGTGTGCGTTCTACCACTGTCTGTTGAAGTATTCTGGTGCTGTGTTTGTGTTCTGCAAAGGCATTTGGATTTGTTTTATGACTTCTACAGCTTGGAAGAGCAGTCACATCCTCGGACTTGGTGTAGTGTGATTAGAGAGTGACTTCCAAAGGGTCTGATGTGTGCTGGGGAAGGAACTGGGCTGGACCCCAGGTTATTCTCCTTGTGATGTTCTTGGGGCTTCTGAAGTCGAAGATACTTGTGTAGTTATGAGGCGGTGCTGAAAGTTGAGGGCTATCTTTTGATTTAGCGTCTGAATTGAGGTGCCAGGATGGGCTAGGGATATTTAGTGATCAAGTACTTGATATCTCTAGAAGGAGTTAGAGAGACAGCTGAGCTTGCCTCTTCTGGAACTGTGATGTGCCAAACTTTCCTTTAGTGCTTTTGACAGCATATGGTCATCTAGCGGACTTCAAGTCTTTGGCATCAAGGTCTGTTAAAAGACTGTGGGGCTGCTGTCTATACCCTATTCAACCCAAGTTCTTCTCCTGGAGCCTGAATCTTTTGTGAAGGTCTAAATCCCACTGTGGGAAGGAGAAAAGCCCTGACTGCATCTTGTGCAACTTGTTGTGTTAGAGGACGACGCTCCTCTAACACAGGGAAGTGTTAGTGCCTGCAAGGCCACCACTGGTGCTGGATGTCCTAATCGCATTGCACATTGCTTCTGAACTGTGCTCTGTATTCCCACTGCAGTACTAAATATGTCCTTTCAGTAGACCTCGTTGACCTCTTTCCTAGGTACGGACACTGTTTGTCAGTGGCCTTCCTGTGGACATCAAACCCAGAGAGCTCTACCTACTCTTCCGACCATTCAAGGTAAGGAGGTCTTTGTGGTTTGTCTTCAGTGGAAAAGATGCTGTCTTGTGGCAAGCCTTGCGGCAAAGCAAGTGGCGGGAAGCAAGAATGAAGTGAGGAGCTAAGCCTTCTTAGGCTTAGTTAAAGCTTTGGGGAACCTGGGAGGTCTGGTCCTAATGTCCTGGAAGTCTTTCTGCATCTGCAGCATGTGTTGAGAGGAGGCTGGCTTTAAGTGTTTAGGTAAGCTTGATGTACCTGGGCTAGGACACACGTACTGACTAAATAATGTGGTACACATAAGTCAGCCTGCTGTTGCTTCCATCTAGCTGTGGTGCAGAAAGAGGGCATGGGTGGCTCATCAAAATGAGCCACTTATCAGGAGCCCTTGTGTTGAGCAGGGTGCTTATCTTTTAATAGCTTGGCAGTGAGCTGGATTTCTTCCCAGAGAGGCAGAATAGACTAGTTGAGATGAGGTACCTTTTCTGCTTTGTTACTGTCTTTTCTTCAGGTGGGAAAGAGTAAACTGGCGCCCTCGGAGATGGGTTAATAGATCTCCGTCTGCAAAGCCTGTCTTGTGTAGGGTCTGGTGCTGCAGGAGATCCTGGAGCTATTGCATATGGCTGAGTTTTAGCTTGGCTCCTTCAGGAACCTGACGCTGTCTTGCTTTCTTCTCTTCTCTAGGGTTATGAAGGGTCACTGATCAAGCTAACATCAAAGCAGGTACCTCCTTTTTCTAGAGCTTGGGTATTTCTCCCTTCTGCTCGATGGGAAGTGGGGACAATGCCTGTATGCAGCATCGTGTAGGCAGCTGGGTTCTGCTCGCTGTCCCTGTCCTGGTGGCTGGAAGCTCTCAGTGTGTGCTGGATGTCTCCTTATTGCCTCAGACTGGCCAGGGGTCATGGGTGCTGGATGAGAACAGACCCTTCAGCCCTGCACCAGAGGTTCCTAGTCCCATTCTAGCAGCAGGTCTGCTTGTGGGCAAGGAGCACCTTTGCCAGAGGCTACCAGGGTGAGAAGTGCCTCCTATGTAGGAATGAGAAAACTTTGGTGTGCTGAGAGAGGATAGAGCAGAAGTTAACAATCCAAGGCCCTTCAAGCTCTGCTTTGAAGGCTCAATGTGACTTTGTTTGGCCTCTTCTGCTTGCTGTAAGCTATCTGGGATAGAAAGGGTGGCAGGGTAGGTAGTGGATCTGAAAGATACTTCCAAACTGAAATCAGTGTTGTTTCTTGTAGCCGGTTGGTTTCGTGACCTTTGACAGCCGGGCTGGTGCTGAAGCAGCAAAGAATGCCTTAAATGTGAGTACTGGAGGTACTGGGAGGGCTGGGGGCCATACACGCTGCTTTCACTTGGTCTGGAGCATGAGTGATACTTGGCTTGTCCCTCGCATAGGAGGAGTCAAGGAGTGCCAGCTGTGCCCTCAGATGTGGTAGTTAACTGGTCATGCAATTTCCCAGAGGCCAGGCAGGAGAGCTGGTCATATTTAAGGGTGCCATTTCTCTGGGTAAGTCTTTGTCCTGGCCTCTGACCTGCTAGGAGCTCTGCTGCCAGATGGAACCTGCTCCAGAAAGATGCAGTGTAGGGGAAGCAGCCTTCCCATGCTGCTGCTCCTGCGGCCAGAGCTGTCTGGTACAGGTAACATTTCTGATCTGCTGCAGAGCTTGCCTTGAGTGTCAGGGTGTGTGCTCAGCCAACCCAGGCTGCTATAGGTGTAGAAGCACCACGGATAGGAAGCTCCAGAGCGCACAGGACATCTTACCCCCAGCAGATAGATATTTCCTGACCACTGCCAGTAGCTGTCGGTGCTTAGCTGGCTGGTGAACTGCACATAAAGAGCAAAGCTGTGTCCCTTAATGTGGAAGCAGTGGATCCTAAGTCAGCTAAATAGGGAAAGGCAAGCATGAGGTGACAAACTGGGTATGTCACTGCAGGGTGATGGCCCTTGTTCTGCTGTTGGGCTTTGTTACATGAATAGTTGCAGGCAGTGCTGGTACAGGAAACCTCTCTGAGACTCCTTTGCTTTCTTCTGTCACAGGGCATCCGCTTTGACCCAGAGAACCCTCAGACCTTGCGGTTAGAGTTTGCTAAAGCCAACACAAAGATGGCCAAGAGCAAGCTGATGGCCACACCAAACCCCACTAATATCCACCCTGCCCTGGGCGCACACTTCATTGCACGGGACCCCTGTGAGTATGCTGGGATGCAGCTTGAGGGCCAGTCTGGGAGGTAGCTGGCACTGGGAATGCTGGTGGCAGGGCTTGGTGCAGCTGAGCCTACAACCAGGGTGGGAAGGAAAGCTGCGTCTTCCAGCTGATGTCTGCCAGTGGGTTGGGGTTGCAGGAGAACAGCGGGCATCTGCGAAGTCTTCTGTCCAACTCTGGAAGCGCTGAGGAGGTGGAGTGGTGCCACTAAGGGCTTTAAATCATTTCTAGGTGCAAAGCAAGAAAGGGCAGTGCTGTGCTGTGCCATGCAGCCTTGGCATGCTTTGGTGGTGGTCTATCTTAAGCCTCAGAGTTTTAACTTGAAGTCGGAAATGTGGAGCCCGTCCCTGAAAGCAGGCAGTTGGTCCAGCTCTGAGCTTGCTGTCTCCTTGTCTTTGTCCAGATGACCTGACTGGAGCGGCTCTAATCCCGGCATCCCCAGAAGCATGGGCTCCCTACCCACTGTACACCACGGAGCTCACCCCCGCCATCCCCCATGCCGCCTTCACATACCCAG
Source organism: Perdix hodgsoniae (assembly GCA_035772895.1). Classification (NCBI taxonomy): domain Eukaryota; kingdom Metazoa; phylum Chordata; class Aves; order Galliformes; family Phasianidae; genus Perdix; species Perdix hodgsoniae. The sequence goes on along the minus strand of JAPSGF010000010.1, from coordinate 1,878,903 downwards.
CAGCTGCTGCTGCGGCTGCTGCTCTTCACGCTCAGGTGAGTCTCTCCCTTCGGCCCTTGCCGAGAGAGAGCCGCTCTCTCCTTCCCCTGGTGCTTCCTTCCTCAGGTCCCTGCTCGGCTGGTTCTTCCCTGGCCTCTGCACCTTGCTCCTGGTCAGAGCTCTTCCTGCTGCTCCAGGCCCTGTGTGGGCTGCAGGGCAAGTGGTGAAGCTGCTGGGTACGGAATAAATGGGAGACATGAGTGCAGCTGGAGCTCTGCTGCTCCCCGACCCTGCAGGCCCAACTTGCCTCTTGGGCTGGGGGAAGGGAAGGGTTGGGGTGAGTGCTCAGCTTTTGTCTGGCACTGGTCCCCTTTGCCAGAGAAGCTTCTTGGGTGTCTGCGCGGAGGATGTGCTGTGTGCCAGCAAGTGTAACTATGAAACATCCTCCTTGAAGCAAGGTGTTGGACCCTGTGGGTGCAGCGCAGCCACTTGCCGTAGGCTGTGGAGGTGCTGGTGGTGCATACTGCTGCCTGTTGTTGCAGGGGCTGTGCTCCCTGACAGCTGGAGGCATAGGGATACCTCTACTCATCTGATACTGGGATCATAGTACATGAAAGCATGGCTTTCTTCTGAGGCCACCAAACCCTGCTGAGCATAACTACCCCAAAATGACAGAAATGCAAAAAGAAAGCTGAAGTACAGGTTAGGTCTGAATTCCACGTGAAGGTGCTTGTTTTGGAACACTTGTGTAGAACCTAGATGCTTTGTTCCCAGAGCATCAGGACCTAACTGCTTGGCTCTGCTTTTCCCTGCTTAGCCTGGGAGGAAGAAGAGCAGTACCCCATCGCCTTACCCACCTGGCTAACAGTTGAGTTGGCCCTTCAGCCTCTTCTTGCTCCTGCAAGTGTTTTGACCATAGCTGAATGACTTCAAGCCAAGCTTGTGTCCAGGTGCAATGTGGAGGAGATGCAAGCTCCTTGCCTGCACAGACTTGTCTTCTGCTGCTTTTGTCCTGCTGGTGACCTAGCATGGGGCTGATGCTCCTGCAAGCATGTGGGACTCAGGGCAGGATCAGCCTAGTGTTCTAGGTAGGCTGACCCTTCACTGGGTTACTTCCAGTTTGAGAGTTGTGTGATGTTCTCCAGGAGTTAGTGATAGTGCCCACAGCTACAGGAGCATCTGACTGTGCTCCTGGGCAGCCCAGGAGAGCAGGTGTCTGTGCTTGTGTAGGGTGGTGGAGCCAAGGGCTGTTGCTGCCCCTAGTAGTAAGAGCTAGGAATGCCCTCTCCATCCTCACTGGAACTACCGAGGAGTGTGGAACCATTACTGTGGTTCCTTCAAGGATGTATGTCCTTCAAGGATGATCATCACTGACGTACAGGGACCCAGAGCAGCAGGGTCAGACACCAGGACTTCATGGTGTGTCGGGTGGGCAGAGGAAAAACTGCTCTCCCAGAATAAAGGAAGTCTTCAGTCAGATTCTCTCCATCTGGGTTTTTAGTTTAAGCCCTTCAGCTGGCAAGCTACTTGTGCTGGACTGGCAGCTTAACTCTCAGAGGACTTGTAGCCTGGAGAGAGAGACTGGCTTCAGGGAGATACTGGGAGGACATGGGATGCCCTGCCCAAGCAAGTCGGTAATGGATGATGTTCCCGTAAGCCCTGGGGAGTCAGTGTGTCCATTCTGAGCTGTGGCTCTGCTGAAGAAGAGTGGCTGGGCTGGCTGAGCAGTTACAGCTGCTCCTTGCTGCATTGTGCTTGAATTGGCGGTGATTTCACAGGGAGACATTCTGGTGCAGCATACATTACCAATAAAGTTTTATGGGGTTAAACATTACTTAAGTTGGCAGTTTGGAGCTGCCTGATCTCTAAGCTGGAGCCCTTTTCCTCGCAGAGCTGAGGCAGGGTGGAGTTAAGGCAGTGTGAGGTGACTTTTGCTCTCAAACTGGGCTAAAAGCTGTAACCTTGGTTTTGGTGTGCTGAGCCCTCATTCTCACTGGTAGGGCTTGGCAGTGGTGGACACGCGAGCTGTACTCTAGGAGAGTGGTAGCTCTTCCTCCTGGGATTCCTCTTGGCTGGAGGATGTTTGTGGGGGTGGCTGGAGCAGCTCCATGAGCCATCAGCACTGCAGGGAGCACGTAGCTGGAGGCAGTAGCTGAAAGGAGAGCTTGGTGCAAAAGGTTAAAACTTGAAGCACTCATAGTCTCACAACTCTGTGTCCAAGCCTGGTAGAAAGTAGGTGTTTGTCATGCTGGCAGGAGATGGCAGGAGGCTGCTCCGGCCTCGGCTCATGTGCCAGGAGCTCTCAGTGGGCCACTTGCAGAGGAGCAGGATGACTGCTGTTCTGGCACTGCTGAGCTGCTGTGCCATGGAGATGGGGTCCTTCCAGGCGCCAGGCTGCCATTGGTGTGACTGTGGCCTGAGCCGGCACTGCTAAAAGCCTCTACATGTGGGGATTCCACTGACTTTAAGACTGTCCCATGTGCCTTCCCTCCCTCCCACCCTCTCTCAAATCCCTCCTTTGATGTCCCTAGTGAACTGCAGCCATGATGCCAGCGCAGGCTAGCCCTGAAGCTCAGAGCTGTCCCTGGAGATGGGACACCCTAGTGATGCCTTATTGCAGCTAGTGGAGTGGCTGTGCTACAGCTCCATTCCTAGAAGTGTTAAGCATGACGGCAGCCCCGTTTGGAAAGACTGGTAAGGTAACCATCTCTCCTCCAAGATGCACCATGGGATTTGCAAGCTTCTGCCCATCTCTGTAGCCCATATTTCCTTGCCCACCCAGTGCATGGGCCTCACGCTACCCACCCACCAGAGCCTGGGGAATGAGATACCAGGCTTTCTTTCTAACCCACATCTCCAACTTGGCAGCACATGACATGGCGCACACAGCATGGCACCATCTTACATCAACTCCTCCCAGCTGAGCCAGGCTTGGCCAGGTCCTGCTGGTGGGAGGGGAGCAGCCTGGTTGAGCTGGGGCAGGGATGACCCTGCCACTTGGTGTGACAGAAACCTGGTTTCTCCCCATCCACAACCCTCCAAGGGTGACCAGAAATACACCTTGACCTCACTCCTAGCACACAATGGGGGAGGTGAGTGACGTGATAGCGATAGCACACAACTAAATTCTACCGGGCACGTTTAGACAACAGCACTTGGCGGTCACTTTATTCCAGAATTGCATATCGGGACAGACCCTGCCCTTAGTCATGGGTCTAAACTCACCTCTTTCTCTCTAGTTACTGGATATGGAGCAAGTTCCTGCCTGGAGCTTGTCTTCTCTTTGCGGCCTGAAACCACAGCCAGGTCACGGCTCTCGTGAGCTGTACTGAAGGGCATCTGACTGGGGATGGAATGGAGCATTGTAGGAGACTGGGAGGCTGGGAAGAGGGAATGTGGGAGAATGGTTGCTATGTTCAGCTCTAAGTGAAGGAATTGAGTCTAGGATTGCTGCTTTTTGTGGTGAGTAGTGATACTGGGGAGAGAAGTCATCAAAGATGGGGGCCCAGGTCTGCCTTTGTCCTTGGAAGACTCTGGGGTGCACAGATGTGCTGAGTTGGGAAGAGGGGAAATTGGTACAAGGATGGAAATCAGGATGCAGTTTGTCTTGAGCCCTTTAGACCCAATGAAATGTTTCATTTAGCATCTGTGTGATTGAGTTTGGGTGCATTGTGCCTCTGCTGTGAAACCATGTGTTTTGGAGCATCTCTAAGCCAGGCTTTGGGTGTGCAGTAGGAGACAGTGGGGCTCCTATCATGCTATCGGTGCACCTCTGTAAAGAGATGCTTCCAAGATGCCTCTGCACACATGAAAGCTGGACTTCCTTTGGTGGGGCGTCCTTTGGTGGGGATGGTGGGGGCAGGATTCTGAATCTGGGACCAGCTGCAGGGAGTGGAAAGAGCAATCAAGCTCGGCTTCATGGCAAAAGCCAGCAGGACTCAAAGGCTTCCCAACACCAAGCTGAGGCAGAGCCCATCGATGGAAGGGGAGGTCAGTGCTCTGCCTAATTCTCCGACCTTTCCTTCTGGTGAGCTGCCTGAGCTTGCTTGAGACAAGCTGGATGTCTTTGAGCTGTGGAGTGACATAAGGACATAAGGCTGGTGCCTATGTGGCCTCCTGCTGGCCCTAAATAACTGGGAGTGCAGGGTGGGCTCAGATGCTGTGTTATTCCTCAAGAACCTGCCTCCTGTTGGGATGCTGCTGTTTGCTGGGGTGGGATCAGCTGGGTGCCACTAGCATGGTAGTCTTGGAGCAGTGGGCACCTCAATGGCTTGTAGGACCATGAGGATCCTGCCTCTGCAGCACTGAGTTTTGGCACAGCCCAAACTGATGGGGGTCCCATCTGCAAGATCTGCACTTCACATTGTGGTGGCTGATAGACCTCCCTGGGGTGGGAGGCTGAAAACAGCAGACTTGTGTGTATTGTTGTAACTTGTTGCCTGTTCACTGAGGTTGTCACATATCCTCATCAGGATTATTTTTTCAGGGCATATGTCCTTAGAAGTGTGAAGCATTCTCCAAGACTTCCATGGCTGTGGTGTTTGCCTAAACTCCAGTGGCTTAGTGCTGGCACAGGCTGACCAAGGCGGGCTTTCCCCAAGTGAGCTGTTTCTTGTTAGCAGAAAAAATCAGATGTGAGATGCTCTCTGCTCCTTGGGGAGCACCCATTCTCCCAGCATCACTGGATGAGTGACCTGGACCAAGATGCCATCAGCAGTGACTTCCCAACCTGCAAGCTGAGGTCTGTGAGCTGCCTCAAAGCTGAGTGGTTCAAGGGACTGAATGCTTCCCAAAGTCCTTCCGAGCAAGAGAGATACCAGTTGACATTGGACTCCTTTCCAGCTATGAGCTAATACAGCTCCAGAAGCAATGGTGTGTCTTCCAGTAAAAGCCTCTCTTGCTCTGCTTTCCCATCCCAGTTTTGGATAGCCCCATCCACTCTTTCTCAGTTCCCATCCTTGATGGTTGTATTGGCAGGACCCTGCTGCCTTGCAGCCCACTAGAGGCAGCCCTGCAGATCCTCCTGCCTAGCTGCGTTCCTTCCAGGCAGCTCCAAGAGCAATCTGCTCCAGTGCCTGGGAAAAGCAAGGCATTTGGAGGGATGTTAAGATAATAATAGAAACTGGCATTGTCAGAGCTCTCTTTTCTTAAAGAGCATGTTGTCTTGGCTAGATGATCCCATTCTTCAGAAGGAGGATGGGATTTCTGTTGGCAAAGGTGCTAGAAACTTGGGAGTGCACATCTGGGGCAGGAGGTGGTTCCTGCGAAATGCAGAGAAGAGCCTGCAGGTTTGGGGACATGGCTGGAGGCTGGCTGGGTACATGTGCCCCACTGCCTTGCCTGCTCACGCCAAGGGCCGGGTGCGTGGGATGGCGGCCGCTGCTGGGTTAAGTGTGTGGCCTTGTGAAGGAAGGGGGAGTTTCCTGTTGCTTCAGGGCAGGAGGAAACTGCTTCCAGCTGTCAAGGGGAGGGGTGCTGGATGGGGAGATGTGGCTGTGCTGAGCAAGCACCTCCCAGCTGTAGGGTTTGGATAGCTGGGATCCAGCAGCTCTATGCTGCTGATAGAACCAGCAGGGCTCTCCCTGTGGGAAGCATCACAAGAAGGATCTCTGCTCTCCAGCTCTGCCTTGGGGCTGTTCAGTTTCTGGCTTCCCAGGTCTTGTGCTGCTGGAAGGAGGATGTGGCCGTCACAGGCAGCTGTGTTTTCTGGGAGGTGTGACCTTGGTGTCCCTTCCTGGCAGGAGGCTGCTGTCTCAAGGTCCTGGCACTTGCTGTCTGTGTTTTCATTATGAAGCCTCTGGCTTTTTTATCAGGTGGCAGACCTCTCCTTCCAGGGGCAAAGGAAGTAGGATTAGAACAGGGATGTGTCAAGCTTGGAGTACAGTGCTGAGGCCATCACTGGCTCTCAGTAAATGAGTTTGCAGCTCTGTCTCCTCTGAAGACCTGTGGATGTCCTGTGGAGGTTTCGTGCATGAGTACAGGACTGCTGGATGACTTTGCAGCAGGACTGCTGCTGCATTTATGACCCAGCATACTGAAGAGCAGTGTGCAAGGTGCTTAGAGAACAGCCATCTGTTGTTCCCTAGCATTGTCAGCTGCTATCTCAACCCAGAGTGGCCTTCCTGGTGGCTTAACTTTGAAGGGACCAGAGAGTTCCAGCACTCTTCCACCACTGCTGTGGGCCCGCAGCCCGCTCTTCCCCAGGCTGAACACCCCCAGCTCCTCAGCCCGTCTCCATAGCAGAGGTGCTGCAGCCCTCGCAGCATCTCCGTGCCCTCCTCTGCCCCGCTCCAGCAGCTCCGCACCCCTCCTGTGCTGGGGGCCCCAGGCCTGGACGCAGCACTGCAGGTGGGGCCTCACGAGGGCAGAGCAGAGGGGACAGTCCCCTCCGTGCCCGCTGCCAGCCCTCTGTTGGTGCAGCCCAGGGTGCCGTTGGCTTTGCGGGCCCCAGATGGACGCTGCTGCCTCCTGTGTGGCTTCTCGTCCACCGGAGCCACCAGGTTCCCCTCCACAGTGCTGCTCAGTGAGATCTTCTCGCGTCTGTGCTCACGGCTGGGATCGCCCCGACCCAAGCGCAGCGCCCTCACTTGGCCTTGTTGAACCCCTTGGGTTCACGCGGTCCCACTCTGAGCCCGCCCAGGTCCCTCTGGATGGCATCCCTTCCTTCTGTCGCATCCACCGCAGCACTCAGCGCGGTGCCATCAGCAACCTGATGAGGGTGCACTCAGCGCCATCATCTGTGTCACCAATGAAGATGTGAACAGCACCAGTTCTGAGACAGACCCCTGGGGGACACCACTCATCACTAACTGGCTGCAGCCATCTAACTTATTCCTTATCCACTGAATGGGCCAGCCATCAAATCCATTTCTCTCCAACTTAGAAATAAGGATGTGGGGCAGGACCATGCCTAATGCTGTGCACAAGTCCAGATAGCTGACATCCATTGCCTTCCCCTTGTCTACCAATGATGTCTTGTCATCACAGAAGGCCACCATCTGGGTCAGGTTTGACCTGCTCTTAGTGAAGCCATGCTAGCTGTGTAGGATCACCTATTCTGCTTGTGTATGCCTTAACACTTCTTCCAGAAGGATTTGTTTCTTGACCTTCCCTGGCACACAGGTGAAGCTCACCAGCATATAGTTTCCCAGATCTTCCTTCCTTATAACTTGCAGTGATTCCCTCTTTCACTGGGGACTTCACCTGACAGCGGCAACTTCTCAAATATGATGGAGAACAACCCGGAATGTCTACTGCCTGCTTACAGCCTGTGGCAAGGCCAGATGCTGATCATCAGTGCCCTGACAGTAGTAGATAGCCACCTGCAAGTTGAATGAACCATGAAGCCTCTACTACCAAAGCATTCATTTTAGCAGCTGTGCCTCTTTCTTCGCTCCAAATGGGGCTTGCATTCAAGAAAACCTTGCCCATTGTCCCTGTATAGCACTTGCTTTGCTTACTGTTCCTACATCTGCTGATTGGTTCCTTCCTTGTCACAGAACAGTAATGGGTGGTAGAGGTGCTTGGGGAAGCCTCCAATTCCGGCTGGCTTGTAGCTCTGCTGCTTGTCTCCATGGCATGGTTTGCTCAGAACCTATTCTGATGGTTGTGTTAGTTTTTTAAAAAGCTCTTTGGGTCTTTTTGTGTTGAAAGAGGCAGATTTTACTTGAGCCAAGTGGAATAGTTCTGGTTGAAGTGTGTTGGCTTGTGACATCTCCCTTGTTGGCCAAGGGCAGACTGGCCACCATCTAGTAGTGATGGCTGCCTGATGTGAGCCTCCTCTGCCCTGTCTGAGCCTGAGTGGAGGAAAAGCTGTAAATACGGGATGTTTGGGAGAGTGTGAGTGTGACTGGGGAATCAGTCTCTCTGCATACCTCCAAAGTGCCAAGCTTCACACACAGCCTGGATGGTGTTGCTCAGTGTATTGTAGTGAGCTGGGTTTGAATTTTGATGCTGTCTGCTGGTTCTGGAATGTACTTGGGAGACAAGCCCTGGGATGGGGAGCTAGCTCCCTTCAGGTGTGTGGGATCCTTCTGCCCTTCTTAAGGTAGGACCTGTCCTGGTGCCTGGTCAGCCTCAATCTGTAAGTGCACCAGTGCAGGGCTGGGTGGTGCCAGCACTTAGGGCACTACTTTGGGGTACACCCTGGTGCCTCCTTTCCAGTACTGGAGCCATCTCTTCTCACAGGTGGCCTAAAGGAGCTGGGCTCTAGTTGAAATAATCCTGGATCATGGACCTCTGGCGTGGCTTTCTTTTTTTCCAGATGCGCTGGTATCCTCCTTCTGAAGCTACCCAGCAAGGATGGAAGTCTCGTCAGTTTTGTTAGTTTGTTAGTAAGTAACTAATTATTCCTGGAGCCTTGTCTTGTCTGTCCTTGGGCTCCCTGAGCTCTTGTGGGGGGGGGGGGGGGGGGGGGGGGGGGGGGGTTTGTTTTGGGATGGGAGCTGTTACTGTTACCCACCCCATACACCTCATGTAGGGTAAGGTGGCTTTGCTTGATGGGCAGTGGGATCAGATCCACCTTGGTGGGCACAGGGAGAGCAGCGTTGGGGCACAGGGAGCAACGTGGGCCACAGATCCTACCAGCCCTGCTCACTGCCCTCTTTTCCACAGCATCTATCCTGGGCTCCTGTTCCTCCTTCCTGCCTCTCCATGGAGGGACGTGCCAGGGATGATGGCTCCCACCTCTTGCTTTGGTTTGCGGCCAGCGGACAAAGCGCCCGGCCCCGGCGCATCCCCCTCTGGACTGTGAAGCCGCCGCATGCCGCCTCTATCCCTCCATCCCTCCATCCATCTGTCCATGCTGAGCTTCACCATCCGGCTGCGCCGACACCCGGCGAGCGTTCGGTCCCGAGCTCGGCTGAAGGAAACGAAAGGCAAATCGGGTTTTGCATGTTTTCTGGCATGAATTAAAACACTTAACTTGTGTATGTGTGAGTGTAAGTTTGTTTGTTCTAGCGTTTGTGTAACCGTTAGCAACAGGTCCTACGGACTGATCCATCGAGGTTTTCATCTTGCGTCGGTGAAGACTTGGCTCTGAGAAATACGAACTGTCCTTGCCTCACCCCTTCCCCACCTCCACCCTCCCCCTTCCCAGTACGACCAGAAGAATTTGAAAAATGTTTTTTTTCCTTTTTTTTTTTTTCCCCTTTCCTCCAAGTATGATGCACTGGGTTTCTGTTCTCATCCATCCTCCAGTTTTAAAATCAGGGTTATTATATTATTTTTTTTTTTTTTCAGACTTCTATATATAGAAAGGCTGTAAGCTATCTAACCTCTCTTATTTTCCTTCCCCTCTTTTTCCACATCCTTCTGATTGGAGAGCATCCAGTCCTGCCAAATAATCAGCCGTCCTTATGGGAATACCGAACAAAAAAAAAAGTACGAGTATTTTTGTACCATGTGTAATAAGGAAATATTTATGCATCATAAAGAATTTCTTGTGTGTTTGTGTGCAATTAATTATTATTATTATTATTATTAAAAGAGAAATTGTAATCCTGTAAGATAAGTTAATGTTTAGTTAAAAGCTTGAAAAGAGAAGGGTTGTCTTCTGTACTAATGATTCAGTTAGGCATCGTAAATGAGAAATTGTGCAATTTTTGTTTTAGCATCTTATTGCTTGGTATTGAAGTGCTTTAAGTATTATATGACCATGGCTGTCTCGCTTGTACTAAAAGATTTGAGAATAAGTTGCTCTATACTTGCTGATCCTATGAGAATGTGAAACTGGATAATATATGAAATGCAACAAAAGAAAAAAAAATATATACCCAGAGGCTGCTGTGACTCTGCTGCTGTGTGCTGTGTTCTTGTGGGGCTGGGGGAGACATGGGGCACCCCCCTGAGGAGCACAAGGGGCTCTTTGCCAGAAAGGCTCTCTGCTTTTGGGTGTTTTTCTTCCTTCCCCCCCTCCCGTGGGCCTGGGGTGGCCTCACATCTGTGCCAGCACTGCTCCTTGTGCAGCAGAGATGTCCATAGAAGGCAAAACATGCTGGAGCTGCAGTGTGGCCCAGCTCCTTCATAGCTGCGTGAGGGCGAGCGGCTGCTATGCCCTCATCTCTGCCTTCCCCATCCACCCCAGTGCTGGGCCTTTGGGTGCTGCGTGTCGCATGGGGGTGGTGGTCTGGGTACAGCCAAGGGTGTGGAGTCACCCCGCATTCCCTATGGTGTGGGATGAGAGCTGGTAGGGTGCAGTGGTGGGGCTGTGAGTCCCCTCTTGCTTCCTGCCTGCTGTTCACTGAAGCAGAAACACCTCTGAGAGCATCCCCAGTGATGGGAGCGTGTGAGGCCTTAAATTATGGAGGAGACTTTTTTTTGTTGTTTAAAAAAAACCCAAAACCGTACAAAACAAAAAACAACAAAAAAAAAGAGGCCTTTAGCACATGCATTAACATGGCCAAGCGATGAATAATTGATGCTCGGCTCTATTAAGCTTTTACACCGGGAGCGGGCGCAGTGGAGCTGAAGTAGGTCACGTCTGTGCTGAGGGTCCCTGCGGTTCCCCCATCCCAGTGCCACTGTGGGCAGCTGTAGTGTAAAGGGTGCAGAGCCACGGTCCTGCTTTGACCCTGACCACCTCCCAGGGCTGACCATCACCATGCAAAGGGTCTCCTGGGGGCAGGGAACGGCTGTGGGTGAGGTACCTATGTATCCATACGTCTATATTAAACATATATCTATGCAGTCATCCATATCTACCAACAGATCTGTGTGTCTCTGTCTGTATATATGTATAGCCTTCCTTGTAGGTGTCTGTAGATATATCTATTTCTAGAGGTACATATGTAACTATATAGATATCTACGTACATGTCTATATCTACATATAGATGTTTGTAGATCCGTTGATTGATATGGATCCCAGCCCCTTTTTGGACAGGTTGGGCACGCAGCAAACAAGGGAAGCCAGCAGGAAACCCAGATGTAAAACTCAGTCTGTTTAAAAATGGGAGCTGAAGGTCAGGAGACCAAGTGCTTAATGCCTGTCTTTCCCCAGGACCAGCTGGAGCACGGAGCTCAGAGATCAGGGCATCCCATGGAGGCGAGGCTCTTTTGGTCCCACCAGGACCACTGCAGGGGTCTTTCTGGGACTTTCACCCTATTCTTGCTTATGAAAGCAATGCAGACAGCTTCTGCAGATGATTAAAATGGCTCCTGCAAAGCCCAGCAGCTTCCATCTGCTGGTCTGTGGCGGCAACGCAGGCAGAAGGGCCTCTGCTATGGCTCTTCCTCCCCAGAGCATCCCTTCTCTCTCAGGCTGAAGTCTTCCATGATTGAAGACATGAGCTCAGGCTGGAGGACAACTGTTGTGCATCTCTGAGGGGAGGACGGGTGGCTCCAACTTGAGCTCTGTGTTGCTTTTCCCAGTCCTACTGGTGACCTCCTTTCCTTTGCAGAAGGGCCCTACCAGGTGGCTGCCCGCAAGGCCAAACTCCATAGGGGTTTATACTGATCAGACCTCAGCAAATTCTTCTGATTTGCTATCACTCCCAGCTTCTGAAATGATTCCCCAACTCCACTTTTAGGCTCTTGGAAGCAGCAACCCAATACTCCAAAGAGGGAACACAGAAAGACACAGGTGACATAGAAAAGACACAGGTGTGATCCAAGTGTGTAGGGACAATTGCACCCTGCACAACAGGTGAAAGTTATTATTATATGTGGGAACTACCTCAGGTCAGAGCCTCGGGAAATAGAGGCTGCTCTGAATGAGGAAGGCTCATTGCAGCGTGCTTTGAGACGGGCTGCACAGTACAGTGGGAAAGCCAGGAGGTGGCATCCAAGACCTGAGCACACAGATCCAGAATTGTTTCCCAAGCAGCAGCTTAGAAAGAGGTTACAGATGGGGATAGCAGATGAAACACATCTGGATTTTGCTCTGCACCTTTCTCTTCACATTGGGATGGGCAAAGTGTAGGCACTTCAGGCAAAGTCATTCTGTGTTAAGTTACTAGAGGGAGATCTCATTTTTTCATCAGCTATAGCATGCCCACAGAAAGACCCCACTGAATCCCAGCAGGCTTGCTGAGAGGGTCTGGGCTTCCAGCAAGCGAGGATGGGAAGTGTGATGCTAACAATCCTAATATGATGTGGGTGAGGAAGCCACCAGCCTACAACAGTTTTGGGATGAGGCAGCAGATGGCACTAGGAGACCAGCTCAGGAAGATCTGAGCGAGTCAGGATGCCTGGAGGGAGATGAAGCTATCTCTGGAACAGTGGAATCATAGAAATCATTAGGTTTGGAAAAGACCTCTAAGATCATCTAGTCCAACCATCCACCTTCCACCAATACTGTCCACTAACCAAGTCCCTCAGTGCCACATATAGACATTTCTTGAACACTTGCAGGGACAGTGACTCCAACACCTCCTTGGGCAGCCTGTGCAAATATCAGCCCAGTACAGACCCTAGAGTCACTGGGCAGGAGAGTCACTATTTCCGACATTCTTTGGACACAGCAGACTGCCTCTAAAGCTTTATCTGGTGGGCTTCATGCCACCATGATAGACACACTCCTTATAGCATCCTCTGGCTCCAGGAGTGAGAGAAACCCACTGGGAACCAAATCTCCCTGCCACTTGCCCAAGAAAGAGAAGAGAAAGTGGAAGGGAATGAGTAATTGGTTTGGGGTAGAAACATCTTGCGAATGGCAAGGAAGAGGTCACTCAGCTTACACACGGAATTGTTGGTAGATGCCAGCTGATTCGCCTTGCTCTGGGAACAGGTTCTGGTGCTGCAGTTCTAAGCATCATTATTGGCCAAAATCAACAACAAGCAGCACTGCTTCCACGTGCTTGGCTTGACAGGGCATCTAATGGTTTGATAGACAGCCTGATAAGCACGTCACTGACTTCACCCACAAATGGAACAAAGTTATTCCTCAAGAAATAATGCATTTGTCACCTTCACCACCACCACCCTGCATCCCATAGCTGAGTCTTTATGGGGATGTTAATGAACAAGAGTATCTTCAATCCCAAGAGCTCATTTCTGCAAGGAAAACATTCCCAAGTAAATTACTGACCACAGGCCATGACTATCCTATTTCTGAATCAATCCTTGTGTTTGTGTCCCACGCACAACAAAATGCAGACAAGGATAAAAGGGGAAAATCTTATTAAATATTAATTTCATTGCCATATTTTTAGGTTACCCCTCTGGTGGGCTGGGAATCAGTAATGGAATACTGATTTTCCATGGAAATTACCAGTTGTAAGAACATCCTCTCTTTTATAAGGGTGGTTCTGGGGCAGTCTGGAGGAACTAGAATAAACAATTTCTCTCATGCAGACCAGCCTCAATGTGGTGGTATCTTTCTGAAATGCAACCTCTGGACATTTCAACAGCTGTATCTTAAAATGGCCATCTCTTGGCTTGAGCCGAGTGCTGTGACATGGACATCTTGTGCCTCTAAAAAAGGCTTACTTGGAAATCCCAGGGACCACTGTCCTTGTTGTCTAAAAATATATTTGTCGTGGTTGAAGAATTAAAGATACCTCGGGAGGAAGCATGGAGTTCCCATGATGGATTTAGTTTTATTAAACAGACACAGGGAAACCTATATCTTAAAAAAGACCCTGCTCCCTTAAAAACTAATCTCTCTTGAGAAAGGGAGGAATTTCCAGTTGGATATAAGTGAAAAAGATGACACTGAGCTGCTGGACAGGCGGCAAAGTAGTAGAGTGGGATTTCTAACCTTGAAGACTTTCAGTGCATGGCTGGAGAAGCTCTTGGGCACCCCATCTTAACTTGGAGCTGGAGGGTGGATTGAGCCTTTCAGCCCTCTTACTTTCTCTGATTCTTGCAATTTACGTGGATGTTGAATAGAAGAAGGGATATGTCTGGTTAAGAAGTTCACTCTGGCCACATTCAATAGGAAGTAATTTATCACTTAATGCAAATAGATACACTTCTTTTTAACAGATCTTATTTCTTAGTATTTGCTTCTCATCACATGTACCCTTAAGAAAGCACTGTGCAAGTGAAAAATGGAAGCTAGCAGCTTTTCAAACTGTTTGTGTTCTTAAAAAAGATCATTACACATGCACACACCAACCCAAAGCCAGTAAGTACCTTGGGTGTCCAAGGAAAATATTCTGTGGTTAAGAGAAAGGTGATCTCCCACAGATATTTGTTTGCATATTGGATCAGAGTAAAGCTGCAATGCACATGGGGATCCTGATGTCATCCCAGTAGAATCTTTTTGCATGGACAATAATGTACGTTGTTTCTGGTCCCTATTAAAGTGTGTATTAACTCTCTGTGGGGAAAAAACGATGTCAGCTGTTTTAAATCATTTTGATAATATTCTTTTAGGAAATCATTAATATAGAGTTTATATCAGCACTGACAATTTTGTGACCAAGATTGCTGGGAGCAAAGCCTGCGCTAAAGAACAAATCAGCGCTGTTGTGCAGGAAAACAGGTAGAGAAATGCTACACGTGCAATGTGTTGCTAAATAAGTTCATTAAACTAGTCCTATAAAAAGATGAAAGTAAAATCAAAAGCACAGAATGCATTTTCTTTGTTACGTGCTGAAATCAAATTTCTCCTAATAATTGCACCAAGATCTCAAGCAGAGAGAAGAAGCTGAACTGGTTGCTCTGGCATGTTGGACCGGACCCAGGTCACGCTCAACACACAGAAGTGGCTACTACAGATATCTTTCAGTGGAAAGCCCCATGAAAAGAAAAGACTGGGTTTCCTTTGCCCCAGAGGAGCACTCTGAGTGTTGCAGGTGATTCAGCATGTTTCTGTGTATCGTTGCCCGGCAGGAGGCCCAAAAGAACCTTTCATTTTCAGTCCAACAAAAACAAGAGGCAACTCAGTCCAGCTTGAAGTAACACAAAGAAAATAAACTGCAAAGAAAACACAAAATCTCTGCTCCTGTCTTGGAGAGAAGCATCTCCTCCACCCATGGAGCCACACCATGCCTTTCCCTTTGAGTCATATTTGCCCACAGCAAGACTTAAATCCTCCTGTCTTCCTCAGCTGAAGTCTTTTGTATTATTTCAGCAGTGGGGAGGGCCCTAGGCTGATTCATGGCTCTGAGATCTCATTTTCTTCCAACACAGCAGCTCATTTGCATTCTGAGATCCTTCCTGGCCTTGCCCCTCGCTCCTCCACAAGCGCACCGTTCCCCTTCCCCATCAGCTGCTTCCCAGTTAAGAAGCACAACCCTGGATATGTCTGTGTCAATCTGTTTAGGCAAGAAGCATCAGTGTATGAAGTCTTGAACAGAAAACAAAGCCTGTCCTGTGTCATTCTGGGTCCTATTGTTTGTGAAATCCTTTTTTATTGCCCTGCTGCAATCTTCTTCCATCCCTCAGCAGGTAAACGGTATGTGGGGATCCAAATCTTTGAGTGGAGGTTTAGATAGTGGAATCCTTCCCAGTATTAGAGAAATGCAAGATCGAGACCTTCTGATGAGGCTGAATGTGTACAAGTCTATGAAGCTGGACAATGTGAAAGAAATGATGTGGTCATCAGTCTGTTCTCCATCATATCTGAAAAGTCATGGCTGCCAGGAGAAGCACCCAGGGACTGGAAAAAGGGAAATATTTATAAGAAAGAGAGGAAGAAAGATTTAGGGAACTATAGATCAGTGACACCTCTGTGCTTGGGAAGATCATGGAAGAAGTCCTCCGGGAAGACATGTTAAGGCACATGTGAGAAGAACAGGTGATTCAAATCAGCCAGCACAGCTTCACCAAGGGAACATTGTGTCTTACCCTATCATTGTCCTTCTGTGATGGAGTGATGGCATCAGTGGAGAAAGGGAGGGTAACTGATGTGGTCTACCTGGACTTGTGCAAATTCATATCCACACACCACAACCTCATATATAAATTGGAAAAATATGAACTATTCAATGGGTAAGGAATTGGTTGGATGATCGCAGCCAGAATGCTGGGGTCAATGGCTCAATGTCCAGCTGGAGGCGGTGATGAACAGTGTCCCCCAGGAGTCCATCTCAGGACCGGTGCTTTTCAGCATCTTCAACAGTGACACAGATGATGCGATTGAGTGCACCCAAAGTAATTTGCTGATGGCACCAGCCTGAGAGGTGCAGTTGACACAACACAAGGAAGGGACACCATCTGGAGGGACCTGGACAGGCTTGAAAAGTGGTCACACATAAACCTAATGAGGTTCAACAAGGCCATGTGCTACACTTGGATCACGGGTCCCCAGCGCAAGAAAGATGTGGAACCGTTGGACTGTGTTCAGAGAAGTGCCACCAAGATGATCAGAGAGGTGGAACATCTCTCCTATGAAGACAGGCTGAGAGGATTGGGGGTGTTCAGCCTGGAAAACAGAAGGCTCCAGGAAAACCTCACTGTGGCCTTCCCATACTTAAAAGAAGCTTATAATTAGAAGGGGAACAGACTTTTTACACATTCTGATAGTGATAAGGGGGAATGGTTGTAAACTAAAAGAGGGGAGATTTAGATTTGATGCTAGGAGGAAATTTTTCACTGAGAGAGTGGAGAGGCACTGGAACAGGTTGCTCAGAGCTGTGGATGCCCCATCCCTGAAGATATTCAAGGCCAGGTTGGCTGGGGCCACGGACAGCTTCATCTGCTGCCTGATTTAGCGGGTGGCAGAGCAGCTGGAACTAGATGACCTATAACGTTCCTTCCAACACAAGCCATTCTATGATTCTGTGAAATCCAAGTGGATTCCTGGCAGGGAAATTAGAAAACATTTTTCTACACTAGAAAAAAATAAATATATCTCAAGTTACAATTCCTTCAGAGGCTCACTGCAGGTTTTTAAAGCCAGTTGCCAAAAGCTCTGTGCAACAGGAGCCACTGGCAATGTCATGAAGAATACAAAGCAGGATAGTTGAATCTAGACTTGCTCATTTTGGCTGAGATTTTAATCCTACTGTACTCAATTCTAAAACTACATTTTCTCTGTCACCAATATTCATCCCAAAGAACATGAAAGTGCATTTTTAATCAGTACTATAAAAAAAACAGACAACTTAATGTCAAAATGCCAGAAAAACACATTTCCCCACAAATTATGGTCAGAATTTGCTTCCCCTCCTGCATGGCTAATGTTGTGAGAGTGCAGAAATGAGCAGGTCTAGCAAAGGAGTTGCATGGCCGTGTCAAAATGGGTTGGCAATGCAAACTGTTAGTGATGATTAGCTTTTTAACGGCTGTGTCCATCAGAATGCTTGTGAGAAAGAGGTAATGATTGCTAGTTTGCTAGTTACTGTTGTGGTGGTGATAAGCAGAGGTGGACTCTGTCACGATGGCCTTGCAAAAAGATGTGCCCAGCATTTAATTAGGAAACAGCAGCAACTTCCAACTCAGTCACCGCTTTAGAAGACAAGGAAATACATGAGTGAGCCAATTCTGAAATCTTCTAATGCGTAAGCTATTTTGGAAGGATGAATGGAATGAACAGGTCATATGTGGCATCCTAAAGCCCAACCAGTTACAAACAGCCTGCAAGTTAGGGCCAGATTTCCCTGGCCTCTTTCCATCTTTGCATCCAGGGATGTAAAAGTTGGCCATCTGCCAAGGGTTAAAAGAGCAGACTCCATCCTGTGTCATCAATCCATCACACAAGTTCTTTGCCGGGTTTCTTGAGCATCACCCTATTTCTTTCTAGGCCCTGGGCTTCTACTTCTTGCCAAGACATGCTGAAATTCTGAGTCAACTAAGCGACTCAGGTGGATTTCAGATTTCCCAGCATCCCATGGGTATGCCTATGGGTATAACCTACAAGAGATCACTGTCCAGCTAAAGGGAACCAAAGTAGCAAGGCTGGAACTGAAAAAGGACATGATGTGAAAAATGAGAATAAGCAAATCACACAGTGCTCTGTGTTGTCTGGGGGAAGCCTTGCAGATGTGTGCTGTTGGATTGACCAGGGCAAGGTTGGGAGTAGGATGCATCACCCTCCTTGTGTAGGAGTTCAGTTATGCAGTAACAGAGGAGTCATAACCTATGGGTGTCTTCTGCCACTGGGAGGAATTTGGTAGCCCACACGCTGCAAAAAGCTGAGCATTCATCAGTTAGAGTCTTACTTGCTTTCAGACGTGTGCAGAAGGACTACCTTGTATTCCAGCTTGTAGCCCCATATCCTCTCTGGCTCTCTGCACCGGGGACCTTTAGCACCCTAGCATGCTAGGCGTTCCTTCCCAGCTCAACTCAAGCTGGTTTTCCTATGCTCAGCCTCCTCCTCCAGAAGCTGCTTTTCCATTGCACTCCTGAAGGAATGCCATTTGTACATGGACCTTGAGCTTGCACTTCCAGCCACACCCAACTTTCAGTTGTTTGGCCCAAAAATGATGCTCCAGATCATGCCAGATTCTCATGGTATCAAGGTGAGTATGCAAGTCCTACATACCTTTCATGAAAGTAATGTGCAGCCTCTGACTGGATCATAGGTTATCACCATTGCAGCCCACCCTAATGGTTACTGTAGCTTTTGGTTAATCTTGTTCCTCCCTGGGAGAAGAGCAGAGAATGACACGAATGTCTGTCTTCTGAAATTAACACCTGAAATTAGCAGGATGGAAAACCTTCCTGGAATACTTCTTTGCTGCTGGGCTTTCCACGTTTCCTGGAACACCACTGAAAAGGGAGCTATCGCGCTGCCTGGATGTGGGAAAGGATGTAGAGGTAGAAGTGCCAGAACTCACAGGTTGAGTTAAAGACAGTTTACCAGGTAAATCAAAGCCATGTTGTGCAAGCAAAGGAATTCATACGCCACTTGCCATTGGTTGGCAGGTGTTCAGAGCCAACGCTGGGCAGCATCCAGCTCCCTGCTTCTGGGGATGTTCATTGCACATGCCACCTCATCTGCTCACTTTCCTCATTATCGTTCTGCTGGACATTTACCCAAGTACTCTGAATTTGTTTTGTTGGTGCCTCAAACTATTTTGCCCATATGGCAAAAATACGGGTGTTCCACTGGGGCTAATACTGTCCTGCTCACACTGGTCTCAGAACATGGGACCCTGTGACAGATTAGAAAGAAGAGCTTCACCTCTTGAGAAGAGGAAGTTATTCAGTCTCATGTGAGATCCAGAATCCATTTCTAGCCCTGGGTGGTTGAATTTATTGAACATAGATCACTTTGTTGAAGAAGATTTAGTGTCAACACGTTAAAAAAAAACTTTCCAGACAAATCTTGAGAAGCAGGGCAATAAACCGGTACCTAGCTTCCTTGATGGGCTTGGTATTTTTATTTTCCTCTGTTTCCTCACCTATGTGGTTTGCAACTAATTCCACAGCACTTCATTATATGAGATGTGTTTAAATATATGATTTTTTTTTAAATAGAATTTCTTTGTAACGGTATCAGACTTCACCATGAATGGTGAAGGCATAGATTAGATGTAACTACAAACCAAAGCAAACAACTGCCTCCAGCCCAGGGACAAAGGTGCTAAGGCCAGGTTCTTGCTGGGAGACACTGTGATGAATGGCCCAGAATGAGGAAGATACAACATGCAAAATCTGCTCCCACACACAGCCTATCTTGGGACATTGATCCCTGACGACAAATAGCTTGACTTCTTGTGTAGCCTAGATCCCCAGTGGAGAATGTGATAACTTTCTTATGTGTTATCCAAGCTCCACTGCTGCCCCTTACCACACTTATTATCTTCAGCACAGCATGGTCGAGGGTTTCTTCCTCGCCTTCAAAGCCTCCTTGTAGTTATTCCTTCCCTGAGTACCACTCTGCATCTCTTATCAAGACATGTTTCTTTGGCTGTGTCATGTCCCATACCTCTGCTCCACTTGTTTGGAGCTTTCTGCTCCACCAGCCAGTCCTCCAGAAATGAAAGCATTCACCCTAAAACCAGCTTCATCTCTCCTGCATGGATCATATCCAGCTGCCTATGAAGACAATGATTATTTCAGAAAGGTTTGTGCCATGAAGATGGGAAAAGCTCTGAAAAGCATAGGGGCAGCTTCTGTATCTTTCCACCATCAAAAGTCCCTTCTTAGGCAAAAAAGATGACACAAACAGCCCAAAACTTTGGCTGCTAACTGTACTGCCAAGCCTGTGCCAAGCTGTTTCTCTATGGGTACCTCCAAGTACCACATGGTGAGTCTCAGACCATTTGGGTGTCAATGGTATAAGAAAAGAAGATACTGAGGAAAGGTGCACAATAATCATGCTTATAGAGACACGTAGCTTCAGGGTGGTACACAGAGAAAGAGATGCCACAAGAGAAGGCAAGGAATGTCATTGACTGCTTGGTTTTGGCTGTGCTCGTGGAAGCAGGACTTTGAGTAAATCCTTCCAGAGGATATTGGACAGACTGGTCAACTGTAAAGTCCAGCAGAGAGTCATTAACACGGTTAAGGCTGGAGAACATGGCATATGAAGAAATGCTGAAGCAGCTGGGCTTGTTTCACCTGGAAAAGAGAAGGTTTCTGGGGAATGTTATGGCTGCCTTCAGTTACGTAGAGGCTGAATATAGAGAAGATAGAACCAGACTCTTCTCATCTCAGAGGTGACCATACAAAACACAAGTGATTGTTTGCTCAAATTGCACTAGAGACACACCAGTTGGATTTAAGAAATGAAGTCTCCATGCACAGTGTAGCCATGGGATAGGCACAAAGATATGCTGAGGGATCGTCAGCCACAAGGACATCACCAACCAGACTGGATAAGGCTTTGATCAACCTGATCAAGCTAACTCCACAGTTAACTCTGACTTAGACAGGAGACAGAAAAACCACAGTTGACCCTTCTAGGTTACATCTGTCGGTCTGTCATTGTATGATGCTAACTTTGGATGCTGGCACTTCTTTGCCCCACTTCATCTTAACTCAGTGAACAAGGCTCAGACAGTTGTTACTCTGATGCACTGCAGAGGAGAATCTGGGCAGAGGCCACTCAGTTCATAGGGCACAAACAACTTGACTGCTCAACTTTGCAGGGTTAATATCAGAATTGAATTCATGCAGGAATTTCAGTAGGGGATTGTGTGGCTGTAGCATGTGAGGGATCATGGATTAAACATTACCAATTAATCCAGGTGACTCTCCTGGATTAAGAGACTTGCAGCCCTAGAGTCACGTTCTTAACAAGGCTCCCACCCTTAGCTCGCACACATGGTATTGAGGTGGGGGGTCAATGGCTAGAGGAGATTTGGCATTTTCCTGTGTGAAAAAAATGACTGCGAAAAGTCAGTAAAACTGTACTTCAGAAAGGAGACTGGAGCAGTGGGTCACATACCTACCCATGTTATTGCATGGGATTGATGTGACAATGTCAGAGCAAGGAAAGAAGCGATACAAGAGTCTTTGAAATGTACTAGCGAACAGATCATGCCATTGGGAAAGCTGTTTTGTAACCGCAAATGTCCCAAGAACATTTTGTTCTTCTAAGGTGCTGAGAGCAGAGCCTGGGGTTTAAACCCCTACTTACACATACCTGAGCCAGTGCTTCAACCACCAGGCACTGATGTAAATGTAGACAGATTTGCCACCACCCAGCGGCTCAGAAAATCTGTTTGAAGAGAGGTGTTTCTGGATACATGACACAGCAGTTAGTTGTGTAGTAAAGTAGAGCTTCTCTGGGTAGCAGCCCTGCCTTGGACCCCTACATGTCACCAAATTACCTTGAGTGACTTCTGGGCAGTTTGGCCCCTGAGTCACTCACGCTACTGTGTACACAGGCTTGGAGTGCTCCAGGCAATGCATAAAAAGGGTGGACAAATGCCCTAGCTGGACAAAAGTCACTGGCAACAGAGGTTGGTGATAAGTTCCGTATTTCTCAGACTGTAAATTCTGTATTTCTCATGGAAACAAAGGACAGGACAGCCCCAGTGAGCAAGAAAAGGTACAGCCATCCCTCCCTGGACAGGAGGAAGTACATACCTCCATGCTCTTGAAAATCTGATAAAAGATCTTCAGATGACTTTATCACAAGCAGATTGTGAATGATTAGCTAAGCATCACTGTTGTGGGGAAAACTAAACAAAATACAAATTGATGGGAGGACCCAATGTGTGATACCCTTTAAGCATGAACAAGGAAATGAGCAGCTGAGGATTGATTCCGAAGAAACCATAAGTGTAAGCTATGCAAATAACCACCAGCTTAGGAGATTTCTTATTAACTGAATTATGGAATTGATGGAGAAGGCAGAGTGAGTGGTGTCACGTAGACACAGGGATAGACGAATGCCCTGACTCAGAACAGAATGATGTAAAACCTGATAACCTGCAACCACAAAGTCTCCCAGAGTCTTGATGCAGTCAGATAAAACTACCCAAGGTCTTGAATATGACCTTATGGCTGAGATGTTGTCACGGAAATCCCCTTCTCCAGGATGGAGGACAAGTATTTTCATGCTTTTTTAAAAGACTTCTTTTTTGAAATGTTGTCAAAGCTACTGGTGGATCTGAACAAGTGTTTTAGCATTTTCTGCTCTAGTTAGACAGAAACAGAATTGTTTGGCTGAGATGCGCAAGAAGCTTCAGAGAAATCCTGTTGAGCATGACTGCATCTCCCAGGGAAACATGGAGACCTCTTCTGGGGTAAATAATAAGGGAAATGAAAGAAACTGCATTGAGTGTAAAACCCGCTTGAGTTGAAATGGTCCAGAGGGGTGTTTCAGAACTTGCAAAGAAGAAAAATGCATGCTGAGTTTGCCTGATAGAAGTAAACTGATTTACCGTCACGTCAGCAAGGCACCTATCCTCTCACCTAGTAAGGGAACAACAATCCTGATCATCGACTTTTTAGGTAAACAGTTTTGTTGAGCTGATGTAAACTGAAGCTGCTCTGGCAATACAGACTGTTTTGCACTATAAACTTACGATTATGACATGGCCTTCACAGTACTGCTACAACCATGCTTGAGGGAAATATGCCTACCAGCTTTCATAAAAAAGAGCAAAAAAAGAAAAAAACAAGTCCTAAGTAGTTTTTATTTGGAGCTTTCTTTGGTTAGTGGTCAAAAGAGTTTGCCAGGTAGCACTGAAAGGCAAACAATGAGAAATAGACCATAACATGAGCTTCAAAGCTTCTTTTAAACCAGGATCTCAGAGGAACTTTATAGCAGCTGGCCAAGACCTTGTGATGTTTAAGGATTTGACCCACACTGGACAGCAAGTACTATCAGATAGAATACAGATGGAAAACATGAAGTGGAATCAGAAGAAAAGCTGAAAAGAGGAGAGGAAATTGAAGTTGGAGTGCTGACAGCCATGGCAGGGAGGGGTGGAAGAGCTGAAGGGACTGGTTCTGCCTCAACAAAAAGCTGTTTGTCTGCACCAAGGCTGCCAAGGAATGGCTTTCCTTCACATCCTGCAGTGGGGCAGGGGGCAGAAGCTGTCCAGCCACGTGGCTGTGCTGACGAAGGGCATCGCTGCACCTTGAGAAAAGTCAGCACCACCAGTTTCTGCTGGAAGAAAAGAACAAACTTTCAGTCTGCTGGGTTATTCAAAGCACAGCTTAGGCTGCATGGGAATCATTAGCACCCCCTGACATGCCTAATTCTGGGCAACTCCACTGAGGTTTTCCTTGAAAATCAGTGGATAGAATCACAGAATCTCCAAAGTTGGAAAATATCTCCAAGATCATCCAGGCCAACTGTCCACCTACTGCCCGTATTTCCTCACTAGCCCATGTCCCTCAGTACAGTATCTAAACATTTCTTTGAACACACCATGGACTTCCCTGGAGCATCACTTGAAGGCTGGCTGCAACGTGTCCCCAAAAGGAGCCACAAGCAGGTGCCTCCATCAAATAAGCACATTTAAGAGGAGACAGCCACTCACCGTCTTTCTGCAGTTTGCAGAAGGGTAAACACTGGGGCTTCATCAAGGGAGGTGTACTGCTGTGTAAACACTGAGTAACACGACCTGTCACGGCTTCCCTTGCACACACTCCTTCCCCCGCCCTTGTAACCACAGGTCAGCTTCCACCATGCGTCCAACAAACATTGCTGGGAACAACAGATGACCCCGATGTGGAAACGCGTCAGCCCTCGATTGCCTGCAAGGTAAAAAAAAAAGGAAAGGAAGTTCAGAGGTACTCCCATTCATGCAAGCAAGCAAATGCAGCAGGAAGAAGTAACAACATGAGGAGTTGAGGCTATTTTAAAATGGTTCTGGCAACGCTGCATGACGTATCCCGAGTGGTTTGTTTTGTTTTTCAAAGGTAGAGTTCTCAAAGGCGGCCCAAGTTCGAAAACTCTCAGCTTCGGGCTGTTGGAAACATCCAAATAATTTTTGGTCAGGATGGTATCTCTGATGAAAGCAGGTTTTATTCGCGATTGCAATGGCGGGCGTCCCGTAAGCAGGAGCACCTATGGACACAACATGACAGTTTTTATACCCTTTTTTCCCTTTACCCATCTCCCTGCCCCGTTTCCCCATTGGCTGGGTACTCCAGGTTCACAGTCTTATCACGGTTTACATTTGTTGATTCGTGTGTTATCAGGTATCAGTCGGTAGCCGTCCTGTTGTCTCCAAGATGTCTCAGTGCTCTTCTTGTCGTATTGGTACGGTGATTTTCTCCAAAGTCCTTGTTAAACGAGGAGCACGGGGGGGGGGGGGGGGGGGGCTTCCCCCCTACCTTCTTCCGACCCAGAAACCCCCCCGGAAGCATGTAATGAACTGTCCTTTTAAATTGAGCAGGATACTGGTGCAACGTGTGTGACACCTACATATTACTTTTGTGGAAGATTTATCTAGGGGATCACCAATAGAAAACTTATCAGAGAACCCCTGATAAAGTAAAAAAACTCCTGAAAAGAACTGTTAGTTCTAATAAAGAACCCAAATGGTAGAGAGAGACCATGAAACTGACAACATTCTTATTTTGTTCTGATGCAGAAACAACACTCAACTCCCACCGGGCTGCTCGGGGAACGCTGCGGTGAACGACCCGAGATCTCTGCCCGCGCAGGATCCCACACAGAACGCACCCCTGCCTCCTCCAGGGCCTGGAATCCCAAGCTTTCCCCGGCGCCCACCTCCCCGCGGGGAAACGCCGCGCAGACGCCGTCTGGCTGCAAGGCCCCAGGCCTTTTTCGCTTCGCCGAGCGAAGGGCGGCGGCGGGGCAGGAGGAGGGGGGACAGGGCCCGCAGCCCCCAGCCGGCCCCGGCTCCGCGGGCACCGGGAGGGCGGAGCGGGGCCGCTGGGCGCCGGGCCGGGCCGCTGCAGGCCGCGGCGGGG